>QRFJ01000561.1:0-63469 GCA_006176705.1 Cocos nucifera
AAAGGACTAAGGTTTCACTATATCAAGGCCGGCTTGTTGATGAATTTCTTTTGCCACAGACACTACCTTGTAATGCTGCAATAGAACCATCAGGCATGATGCTTGGATACATGATATCTATTTGCAGCCTACAATGATTTATGTTAGGTTAGGGGGAACAAGGGTCTAAGTACCATTTTTTTGAGGGAGAGCGTAATTTCATATTTCTGTGCCATTAGATGTTTTGTTGGCATTAATAAAATAGGTTGGTTCTATGTTTAGGAAAGCATAGACATGAAAAGTGAAGTAGATGGTTGATGGGTTGGTGTTTTTGTTGAGAATTCGTAAGTCATAGGGTGGTGCGTGGTGCTTTTGGGCATGTGGGTTTTATGGAAGTTGTGGTCGAGGAGGAGAGATTGCAAGATGACAAATTAGGAGAATATGTTGGAGAAGAAGAAAGGAGAAGGAGAAGACTGAGCAGGAAACAAAATGTTTACAAGCAGTAAGACTGGTTGTATATGATAAAAGAGATAGAGATGCAGAAAGCTGAAGGAGGAAAATTGGAACACAGTCATCTTTGGAGGGGACCTAAAATATGTATTTGGCAAGAGAAAAGACCGTCTCATCAAATTTAACATGATGCACCATGTAAATTTCTATTTGTTCTGGGGGCAAGACAGTTGTAACCAACCACAATGACTACATATAATCTTAAAAGGAAAAGAATAGAATGGAAAATGAATTTTGTATTTTTATATGGCGAATATATGAAAAGTGAGAATCCACTATTTTGAAAAAAAAGATAAATTGAGTGAAGTTTTGATAAAAAATTTGATATGGAGACAAAGTTTTGAGGAGACGTCGCGATGGCATGCGATTAATTGAGATAAATAGCTATTTCAAATGTTGAATGCCAATATTTATTGGGAACGAGATTGAGCGAGCAAGTATAATCCCTCTGTCAACAAGTTATCTATAACAGGCGTTACAAACTATGTCATTTGTGTTCGTGTGTGTGTGAGCAGCTAAAGTGATGGAACAAGCCAAGATTTTAGTGAATTTTTTTAATTGCCAATATTACCACCCAATCAGATTTGGAATAGATTTTGATTTTAGTGTTAAATGCATTAACATATTGTCTTGAATTTAATGAAATTATCGAAAATTCCACATTTTGAGTTAATGAAAAATACCAAAAATAAAAGCTAGAATACATCAACAAAAAATGACAAATAACGAACCTTTAGAGACCAAATTGGAAGGAGGGTCACCCAAACATCACCATAAGAATCAATTGAAGATTTATGTACACCATTTTATTCAAAGGTAAGGACAATCTAATGATTTGCCCATTGGACAAGCAACAATAAGAGTGATGTTTTTTTGAAGAGACCACGTAATTGTGAGAACTAATAATCTGCGATGAAGAACACGGGAATTGAGATGGCACAAGTCTCTGGATGCCCTGATCTTTTAAAAAAGAGAAATGCATTCAGCAGCTTTGCAGATGGAGTAGAATAATAAAGACCATCTTTACTTGATCCAATAGAAGGATTTTTGAGTGCATAGTTCTTGACCAATAAAAGAGTAGGTGAAGTTCAAAAAACACATGGTTATCATTAGCAAAATTTTGAATAGATATCAGCGATTTCTTAATAGCAGAACATAAAGAAACATTTTAATGCAAGGAACGAGTAGAGGTGATTATAAGACAGTAACAGTATGAGCCAATGTTAGAGGCTTACCATCAGCCAACGCGAGAGATTATTTCGTTCCATGATATGCTTAGAACTTGTAATCATGAGATCTGGTAGTAACGGGATTTGAATAGCGCCTATGTATTAGAAAACCAACTTGAGAAGGTAATTGGTGAATGATTAAGTGAGACGAGCAGTAGGTGGTATTGGTGTGAAAATGTAGAGGACATTATGGAGCAACATGAAATGCCACAATGATAGATTGACATGAAAGATATGTAGGTGAGCCGAGAGATTGATGAAAATATTATTGTTGCTGTAGTTACCCATGGCCATGAGATCATTCCGCAAACGACATGGCCCATGGTGATGACTAACAAGGCAAGATTGCAATCAACCTAAAAGCATGAGATAGATTATTAGAAGAAGAAGATGTTGGCGCATCTGACGGTGATGAAGAAAAGATCAAAGAGGCAAGGTGCTTCCGCATGGATAAATTTCATGACTAAATAACAAAAACTGGTTATTTTGAGAGGAAACCAAAGTGGGATGCCAAAGGGCAAGTGGTGAGAGTAGTCACTAAAATCTTTGGAATTCAGATTCAAAGACCCTTGGGACATTAAATTGTTAAAATTTTCGAGTGATAGGATCGTCCGTGCAGTAGCAGCTTTTCATCGGTGAATAGACTTAGCTTGCTGGGGAATGAGGATACAGATTGATCATCACCATGGTTTAAAGTGTTTGAAGTTGCAATATACAAAGTAAGAATTCTGAGTATTGGAGGACGATGCAAAAAGCTTTCCTCCAAAGTGATCCAATTTTCTAGATGTAGTTAAGTCAAAACAAGAGATACACAGACGTTAGAAAGAGCAGTATTAAGTGTATATTGAAACTGATCTGGATTTGAGGCCACACCGTCATAGGTTAGGATTACTTTGAGGGGTTTCTTGGCCATCAACAAAATGCTAGTAGGGACATGGAGAGAGTCTCAAGTAGCCCATCAATCCTTGCTACGGAAGGAAGGGAACCAGTTGGGTTTTTCAGAATTAGATAGTTTTGTTTAAGTGAGTTTAGTGGAGATGTAATCGTGAGCATTGGAAAGGTTGATGAATGAGAAGATGAGCGAAGAAGTGGTTAGAGGAGTGTTGAGGAAAGGTGGTGGCAGGTGTTGAAGGTGGTAAAAAAAAAAAATGTTTTCTGATACCAAATTGGAACTTAGTGAAAAATGATGAAAGTCTCTCTCTACGTCAGAGATGGTTGCTGCCATTATCTATTATAGTACAATATACAAGTAGTTTGATAAGTTTAAATATAAATTCACAATATATTATGAAATATAAATTCCAAATGTTTGTTAGGTGAAGATAAGATATGTATACATACATTGCTATTGATTAGGTCTGAAAGAAGAAGAGTATCCAGCGTTTACTTATGCCACTATTAATATTAAAAAGAACTGTTTAGCTCATGGACTTTATATTTTTTAAGCAAATTACTATAAATTAGTGATAAAATGTTAGTACATATTATGAAGTTAAAATCATATTCACGGGTCAATTACTTGTGATCTCATCTTTAACTTTAATATATTTATCTCTTCTCACATTTTTTTCCAAATACGTATGGTTCTCTCAAAAGAACATTAAATTTTAAAGTTACACATTTTATTATTCAGCTTTATAGTACTTACTATTAGTCAAAAGAAAAAAATTATTACAGGATCAAAATTACTGTATTTGTCTGTTCCTATATGGATACGATCACAAGGGATTATGCCACCTTATAACTTATTTTTACTTGATTATATGGTGCCAGACTAGCATGAAAGAAGCTTCATGATAATTCATTTAAAGTCCAATATGGTCTTGAAAAAATCAATAGTGTGAGCCTAAATTTTAGTTTTTTTAAATAGTTTATACAATATAATTAGGACTAAAAATGAGATTTGAGTTTGAGATGTTGATTACTATCGATTATCTAGAGAATTTGGGGTTAAATACTCCACAAGCATTCTAAGTCACATACTTTTCATTAACTTCTTAAAAAAGAAAGTAAAAATTCAAATATATGTAGACTATTAATTGAGAACTAAGTTGATTGAACATCATCCTACGACTAAAAGGCATTGAGAAATTTGTTTTCAAAGAGGATAAACAGATTAAGGGTTTTAATAATGCCAGAATACAAAGACAAATGTTGGATTGGATGGAAGGAAAAACATTGAATTATTTTGTAGGGTGGTTAGAAGGTAAAGGCAAGTATAGTTTTTTCTTATTTTTAGAAAGAAAATTTGAAGGGAAAAGAATTTGAAGGGTTGAGTGACTTGAAAATTAGAAGAGCATGGATTTAAAAATCTTATTGATGTATCACTTTTGCTTAGGTCTTCTGGGTGATTTTTGTTTCAACTTTTTCGTGCTTGTTTGTAATTTTTTTGGCATCTGTTTTTTATATGCACCCATTAATCCTATTTCTTATATGATCCAGTCTAGCATTTATAAGAGGATCCAATCTAAATATAACCTAATTATTCAACGGCATTGTAGATGCATGTGTTAAGTAGATCCAACTTAGTTATTGGCTTGGTCCATCTAAAACATAAGTAAACTATGATTCTTGAAATATGTCAGTAGCATTCTATCTAGTGCATTTGTTATAAGCATTTCAACTGCCTTGGGCTTAACTAGTTGCATCCCTCTCCACAATCTACATTTCAATCCCTATGTAGAGTTCCTACACAACAAAAAAAAAGAGAGGAGGAAAAAGTATTTGTAGTTTTATTTTACGGCCTTCGGAAGCCATGAGTTGATTCGTTCTCTTTCTAAGGTTTGAAGTAAGTTAACATTTAAAGATAGCTAATTTCATCATAGTGTAGTGTAGTGTATTAATCCATTTATTTTTAATTATCTATGGAAAGGTGGAAGAGGCTTGTCTGCGAGAAGACAAGAGAAACTCATCATATAAATAAGTACGTAATAAATAGCTTGCTACTCTTCCTTTTCTTACTAAATTTAAGCTAACCCTTCTCAGGGTTTACCGTTACTAAAACAAAGAATATATTGCATGAGAAACAATTGCATGAAACTAAATACCTATACCACATAGATGTCAAGAATCAACTAGCTTCTATTTACTATCATAGAAAAATATATAAGATAAAATAAACAAAAGGGTTCAAATCCTTGGAATTACTATAAACCTTCTCCAATAAGATATGGATTGTTTATTAGTGCAAGATATGTGAGCTTAATTTTTTCTTATTTACACCTCATTTGTATGTGTGAATGAAAAAACAATCATGAGAAAAATCAGCCCATGATTGACAAATTCTTTTCTGCAAATATTCATAGCATATGTTTACTGGTACCTACATAACTATGAAGTTCAAGAAATAGATCATCACAGAGTTAAGCCTAGGTATCAGATGATTTGTATCTATTAACTAAAGGAGGAAGCATTAGTTTTTGTTTTACGTATTATGCTCTTGCTTTGTTGAAAATTCTTGGTATAGCAAGTTATTTTAGTGATAAAAAAGTTTCAACATTTTAGTTTAAATTGGATATGCTCATGAACACAGCTCTCTCAGGTGCACAAGATTGATTGGAGTTCTTGGTTTGCGCAAAGAATGGAGGAAAACAAAAAGTTCCACTAGAAGAAGATAGACTGGTTGGAGTTTGGTTGCTGATAATTATCATAAAAAATATAATAAAAGCATTAATTTTATAATAATTTATATTTATTTTTAAAATTAATACTTTTATTTATCTTTTTGTCAGAAGATACACCAATTGAAAAGGGCTCGATTTGTGGGTTAAAAAAAAATTGAAGAGCAATCGATTAAATAGACATAATGAGATTCAAAGAAAAAAGAAGAAAACGATAAATAAAACACAAACAACCTATCAAACTAGCCCATTAGTTGGTCAGTGCATGATGGAGTCGATCGAGCGGATCCACAGCTAGGCATAATCCATAGGCTTGATCAGTGCAGCCAACCAGCATGGTGCCATGTGGCAGGTATGGATCCTTAAAAGGTCCACAAAAAAATCCCCGTGGCTATTAGGGATAAAAGCCAACATTTTGGAGCGTGGTGCGTGCAAGTTGGCGAGGTCTTCATTCGACTAGTCCACAGCATCTATGATACAGTAGAATGCACCATTAGGCAGCTCCGTCCACGATCGGATGGCTGAAAATTGAGCATCGATTGAGTCCAAAACTCTTCAAGCTCTTTTGCGCATCAGTGGATCGAAAGCCATCTAGGAACACGATCAGAGGAGGAAAATAGCAGTTTTGATCTAAACTCTCTAAGCTATTTCTAGGCAGAGCCACGATCTAGGAATGCCCTAATGGTAATCGAAATGGTCAGAAAAGAATTAGGCTTGTATTAGGCTTGAATAGTATTTTATGGCTTTGATCTTTTGGTATGTTTGCAAATCTAATGGTTAGAAGAAACATCACATGGACATATAAGCCTAGATGCAATCGAATTCAATCCAAAATCAAATTCTTCTATCGGTTCTTTCCTCCACAACACAAACTTCCCTGCTTCCTTATTAGTAAACCCCCAACCTCTCCACGTCTCAGGTTCTACAGATAAGGCAAGGCATGCCCATTTTCTAAAAACTCTCTTAATGCCTTCTTTTATGCACGGCCCAGCCGAGCCAACCCTCGCCTCCTCTCTCTCTCTCCAGATGTTCTTCTATTTCTTCTGTCTTTTTTTCTTTATTTCTTCCATAACCCTCAACCCTCTTCTCCACAATCCATTCCTCCAACTTCTGAATTCTTCTCCAAGTTCGTAGAAAGAAGTCTACAGAATTTTAGGATACAAATTTCAACAAAAGCATCCATAATTGGCTAATTATTTCATTCTCAAGAGATCACTATAATCTTGGTTTACGGTACTTTATTTATTTTTTCTTATTTTTTATATTTTTAATTTATATAAAAGATTACTTGTTTTTTATCTATATTTTTATCTTTATTTCTTATATGGAGATTATCTAAAATGTTTATGATCATTGAAATAGCTGTAATCTCATGGTTACAGTTCTACTTTGAGATAGATTATCTTTGAGATATTTTTTTTTATTATTTTAATATAATGTTTTGGACTAGTTTTATAACTTTCAAAGATGGGGTATGATCCAAGAGTACAGACCAGGTTCTCTAAGATATATTTTTTTATTTGATTAGTACAAATCAAATGGCATGTTAAAAAGGACTAGTAGTCTAAACGAGAGCAGTTGGGTTCGAGCAACCTTCTTACTTGAAATCCAATCTTTTATTTAAATTATTTATTTGCGTTACTTTTTAATAATTTAAGTGTCTTTTAATCAACTTTTATTTGCTATTTAAATTAAATCTAAATCTCTAAACATAATTAACGCATTTCGCATCGGATACGATCTACGAGTATTATTTAGTTATAATAGTGACGTTAATTTTTATTCGTTGATCGCCTACGTAATGATCAAATTTTGAGCACCATTGCAAAGATGTATAATTTAATGTACTATAATATAATTAAAATAATTTAATAATTAAAACTATAAATATAAAAAATTTAAAATATAAAAAATCTTTTTACTGATACCTATCTAAGCTATTTAGGGATTTAGAGACTTAATTACAGAATCTAACAAGTAAATACCAACTAATTTAAATTCAAATTATGTACATTAACCTAGACATCTCTGATTTTTTGGCATCTCATCTATTATAAATATATTTATGCATTAACCTAATTAATAAGATAGTGAAGATGTTATCATCCTTTCTTAGCGTCATAAATTTACCTTTACTTGCATCTGCATAACCTATCCCTAATTTAAATTATTAGATGTTGCCTTAAGGACTACTCGAGCTTATTAGACAAGGAACTAAGAATTAGATCCGGTAGGGTAGTCAATTTGACTAATATCTAAAAAAATGTTCAGAGATCGCATCCCGAAGGAAGATAGTTACTTATTAGTTCTGTTAGGTTATATGACATTTAGGTTGGTGTCTAAGAAAGCAACGGGAGGGACCCACAACTTTACACTTACCTGGTAGTGAGTGGCTGATCTGTTTACTTGAAGGGCTTTAGATGATGGTTTAACAGTTAGGAGCTATCCAGATTTAGGATAACCCTTAGGTTAGGAGTGATTGCCTAACTTGATCATTGATGATATCAAACCTAATTAAACTTTTTTGCATCTTAGCTGGGCTTACTTGACTTTTTAAGCCTCTCATCTTTAAAATCTTTCTCTCTTTTTATTATTTTAAAAAAATCTAAAAATATATTTTTTAAAAAATCTATATTTATTTAAGATATAATTATAGGGTTTATACTCGAGCGTCGCTTATTGCAACCCAAGATTCAACCTTTAGATCCTAAAATTAAAAGAATCCTTAGAACCAACATACCAAGAATCTTGAACCAAAATCAGGAGAATGATATCAACCTAGATAAATGAAGGAGTACTTTATTTTTTTCATATATACCTACTCTCCTTATATTCAAGTGCCTTCAGTTGAGGCAGTACAATATGAATTTAGATCTAGTATCATCCAAATGCTCTCATCTTTTTATGGACTTGCCAGTGAGGACCTATATAAATATTTGTGTGAATTTCTAAGGAATATGTTTATAGTTTAAAGTTTAAAATTATTCTTGATGATAGCTTCTTAGGCTGGAATTATATTTCCTTTTCATTGAAGGACAAAGCCAAATATTGGATGAACTCCTTAGATGCTATAACTATTTCAACCTGGGACCAACTTCAAAGAAAATTCCTTAAAAAATACTTCTGAATGGAAAAAACTAATTAAATAAGAAAAGCCATAGCTAGTGTTTCTTAATTGGATGGGGAGTTATTTCATGAGACGTGAGAGAGATTAAAAGAACTAATTAGAAAATGCCCCCATCATGTAGTACCTAAATGGTAACTAGTACAGTGCTTTTATGATGGCTTGACAGAAAAGCATTGTTAAATGATTGATGCATCATGTGGTAGAATCTTCATGCTGAAAAACGAGCATGAAGTCTCGTAGTTGTTTAAAATTCTAAATAAAAATTTATTACACCATATATTTGCTACCAGAAGAGATTCTCCCATGTCTAGACCTAAATGGGATGGGATTTATGAAATTAGTAGCTTAATGGATATCCACAGTCAAGTGGATGAATTATCTCAAAAGATGGATCGATTACTGCAAGTAATGCCACCATGTCAGGGCCATGTTGCCTAGCATTTTGCCTGGCAATGGCCTCTGACACAATCTTGTACATATCTTGTAACTAGACTACATGGGCAGCCGTCGCAGGGCCATTTTTACCTTGTTTTGAGGTAGTTTTGGGGGGTTTTTCCTTATGCCGGATTGCCAAGAAAATGCAATGCCGCTCGGTACTTTGGAACCCCCCGGGTGGGATTTAGGTGGATGCCCACTTGTATAGTGTTGGGAGGGTGGGCGAGAACAATCCAGTGGGCCGATTTCCTTACGGATTCTTGCGGTTGTCCATTGTTGCCTCCCTGCCTCCTGAGCCCCTTAGGTGTAGTTGAGCGAACGATTGTCTAGGCTTGTAACATTTCATTCTCCTAATAAAATACTATTTTTACAGTGCCACATCTGGAGGTGTTGCTATGCCCTTCCTTGTTCTTTTGCATGTGTTTTTGTCGTGTGCATTTGGCTGGCTCCTTTGTGCGGGTGACATTGGTGCGCCACACGGATTTGGCCTGCTAATTGGTTGAACTCGTGACAAAGTGTATCAGAGCAAACACGATCGAGGATGATTCGTACAACACGATGGGACGTAAAAATGAGGAGAGCGAGTGGGATGATGCAAGAGGAGGGCAACGGTTGCCGCTAGCCCTAGTGGAGGTACAAGCTGACATCGAGAACCGCGGAGCCACAGAGAACGGATTTCATAGTTAGAGACGCAGTTGGCCCAGGATTGAGGATAGTCGGTGCACTTATTCTCATTAGTGGGACGGTGTGGCAATCTAGAGGTGAATCAGGAACAGGCTTGTTGGAGGACAGGGACAATCTTGGGGACAATACCTCAAAGAGGAGGACCTATCAGGCACCTACGGGGAAAATTGAATGACTTGCTGCTAGGGTTGCAGTGCTATCGCGACGCCATCAGTACCATGCCAGCCCAACACACAGGGATGTGGCACAGGCTGAAGGGTGCGAGCACCAGAGCCTCGAAGTTATGGTGGAGTCGGGGATGCAAGGAGTTAGAGAATTCCTATTTTGATAATTGAACAGTACTTTCGAGTGTGCGGCCCACTCGAAAGATACCAAAAGTCATCTTGGTACGATATACTGACTGGGGATGCAAATTTTATGGTGGCGGACTCGGTATGAAGACATCCAAGCAGGTCGGTGCACTATTACCAGTTGGGAAGAAGTTGAAGAGGGAGATTAAGACCCAATTCTTGCCTGAGAATGTGGACTTCATTGCCCGACGAAACTTGAGGCGTCTCCAACAAACTGGGACAGTTCGAGAATATGTCAAACAATTCTCGGCACTGATGTTGGACATTCGAGACATGTCCGAAAAGGACAAGCTATTTTACTTCTTGGAGGGCTTGAAGCCATGGGCCCAGCAGGAGTTACAGCGAAGGGGTGTTGCAGATCTAGCAGCTGCTCAAGCGGCAGCTGAGCGGTTGATAGACTACCTCCCCTCTGACCACCTAAAGAAGAAGGCCATCTTGGGCCCCTCCAAAAGTCAGAAACCATCCAAAGGCAAGGCGGTGGTGTATGAGAAGAAGAGGGACCCCAAGATGAAGGGGCCGGATCTAACCAAGACCCCAAAATCTGGATGCTTTCTATGTGGAGGACCACACATGGTAAAGAACTGCCCTCAAAAGCAAGCTCTTAATGCATTGCAGGCCAGCGTGCAAAAGAGCCAAGCCAACCCTGGTGATAGTAGCAGTGATGATGAGGAGGGACAACCTGAGGGCCCCCGCATGGGTGCCCTTAGGCTGCTAAATGTCATTAAGGGTCAAGTGGGGGAGTCGTCCAAGCCATGGAAGCAGCGACAGCAGCAGAAGTCACACTCCATCCACCAGCAATCCAATCGACGAAGCAGTGAACTCATGTATGTGCAGGTGGAACTCAATGGTCATGCCACTCAAGCCCTGGTGGATACGGGAGCGACCCACAACTTCATTGCCGACCGTGAAGCCACCCGCCTTGGGTTGAAGCTAGAGGGGGACTCTAGTAAGATGAAGGCGGTGAACTCGGAAGCTCGGCCTATTGCGGGCCTTGCGAGGGAGGTGCCTATCCGAGTCGGAACTTGGAATGGGAAGGCAAACTTAATGGCTGTACCATTGGATGACTTCAAAGTTATTTTGGGCATGGACTTCCTACAGACTGCCAGGGGGGTACCCATGCCCTTCCTTGATGCTTTGTGCATGATGGGAGATGAGTCTCCCTGTGTTGTCCCGACGGTTCGGCAAACCCCAGGAGGAATGCATCAAATTTCCTCTCTCCAGCTAAAGCGGGGGGTGAGGAGAGGGGAGTTAACATATGTGGCGGCGCTGAAGCTAGAAGTGGAACCAAAGGACTTAGGTTCCACCCCTCAGGAGGTATTGAAAGTTCTGCAGGAGTTTGAGGGTGTGATGCCTCCTGAATTACCAAAGACTTTACCGCCCAGGCGGGAGGTGGACCATAAGATCGAGCTAGAACCAGGGGCAAGATGCCCGGCTCGTCCGCCATATCGAATGGCCCCACCGGAACTTGCAGAACTCCGAAAGCAACTTGATGAGCTGTTGAAGGGAGGGCTCATTCGCAGCTCCAAGGCTCCCTTTCGGAGCCCCAATTCTCTTTCAGAAGAAGCAAGATGGAAGCCTTCGCTTGTGTGTGGACTATCGGGCCCTAAACAAAGTGACCGTGAAAAACAAGTACCCAATTCCTCTGATTGCGGACCTGTTTGATCAGTTGAGTGGAGCTCGATATTTCTCCAAGCTGGACCTTCGATCCGGATACTGGCAAGTCCGGATTGCAGAAGGAGACGAAGGCAAGACTACTTGTGTGACGAGGTATGGGGCATTCGAATTTTTGGTGATGCCCTTTGGGTTAACCAATGCCCCCGCCACGTTTTGCACCTTGATGAACAAGTTGTTCCATGACTATCTCGACAAATTCGTGGTGGTGTACCTGGATGACATTGTCGTGTATAGTCAGACATTGGAGGAACATGTGGAGCATCTACGGATCATCCTCAAGATCCTACAAGAACATTCCCTCTATCTGAAGAGGGAGAAATGCTACTTTGCCCAGGAGGAAATCCTATTCTTGGGCCATCGTGTCGGTGGCGGCATGATCAGCATGGACAAGGAGAAAGTCCGTGCCATCCAAGAGTGGCAGGCCCCTACCAAGGTGACGGAGCTGCGTTCTTTCTTGGGGCTTGCTAACTACTATCGGCGTTTTATTGCAGGTTACTCCCGTCGAGCGGCACCATTGACGGAATTGTTGCGGAAGGACCGATTGTGGGATTGGTCCTCAAGATGTCAAGAAGCTTTTGTGGACTTGAAAGCGGCAGTGATGGAGGAGCCGGTGCTGCGCCTACCAGACCATACACTGCCATTCGAAGTCCATACTGATGCCTCAGACTATGCTATTGGAGGGGTCCTGGTTCAGGAGGGCCATCCAGTGGCTTTTGAAAGTCGAAAGCTTAATGACACCGAGAGAAGATACACCATTCATGAGAAGGAGATGACAGCGGTGGTCCACTGTCTAAGGGTGTGGAGGCACTATCTCCTAGGGTCGCGATTTATTGTTCGAACCAGACAATGTGGCCCTCAGCTACTTCCAAACACAGAAGAAGCTGTCTCCTAAACAAGCCCGCTGGCAGGATTTTCTTGCAGAGTTTGACATGACCTTGGAGTATAAGCCAGGGCGTACGAATCAGGTGGCTGATGCATTGAGTCGTAAGGCTGAACTCGTTGCTTTAAAGGTAGAGGAGCGAAGTCGAGTTAGCCAAGTACAAGCATCCCTTCTACCAAGGATTCGAGATGGTCTGCTAAAGGATCCTACAGCTGTAACGCTAAAGCAGCTTATCGAAGGAGGGAAAGGCACGACAGTTTTGGTCCGAGGATGGACTGATCTTCACTAAGGGGCGGCGGATGTATGTGCCTCGGGTGGGCAACCTTAGAAGAGAGCTCTTGCAAGAATGCCATGACACCCTTTGGGCTGGCCACCCCGGAATGCATAGAACCCTTGCCCTCTTGGAGCGGGCATACTACTGGCCAAAAATGGGGGAGGATGCAGAAGAATACGTCCGAACGTGTCTCATTTGCCAGCAGGACAAGGTAGAGCGGAGCAAGCCAGGGGGTCTTCTCGAGCCTTTGCCAGTACCTGAACGGCCGTGGGAGAGCGTCTCCATGGACTTCATATCGAGCCTGCCAAAAGTGGGGGAGTTTGGGTCGATCTTGGTGGTGGTGGACCGATTCTCCAAGTACGGGATCTTCATCCCTGCACCGCTACATTGTTCAGCAGAGGAGGCAGCTCGATTGTTCCTTAGGCATGTGGTGAAGTATTGGGGGATCCCTCAGAACATGATCAGTGATAGGGATTCCAGGTTCTTGGGACGATTTTGGACAGGACTGTTCAAGCTTCTTGGGTCCAAGCTATACTTCTCCACCAGTCTGCACCCCCAGACTGATGGCCAGACTGAAAGAATAAATGCACTTCTTGAGCAATACTTACGGCACTTTGTGAGTGCCAACCAAAAGGATTGGGCGAAGCTGCTCGACATAGCCCAATTCTCTTACAACTTGCAGCGGAGCTCTGCGTCGGGCAAGAGCCCCTTCGAGATCATTACCGGACAACAACCCTCCACCCCACATACCGTGGTCGTTGGGTATACCGGGAACAGCCCATCTGCATATCACTTGGCCAAAGAGTGGTATCGGAATGCTGAGATTGCACGAGCATACTTGGAGAAGGCTGCTAAGAAGATGAAGAAGTGGGCCGATAAGGGAAGGAGACCATTGGACTTCAAGCAAGGTGACATGGTGTTGGTCAAGCTCCAACCAACCCAACTCCGGTTCTTTCGCAAAGTGCATAAAGGACTGGTTCGCAAGTATGAGGGACCCTTCCCGATCCTTGGGAGAGTTGGAAATGTATCCTACCAGGTGCAACTTCCTGCCTGGCTCAAGGTACATCCTGTCTTCCATGGGAGTTGCCTCAAGCCGTACCATGCCGACCAAGTGGATCCCATGAGGAACAAGTCAAGTCGTCCAACCCCTACTTCCACCTCCTTGGAGAGGCGAGTTGACATCATTCTGGCGGATCGAGTCCAAGTTCGTCCTAATGGTGCAGAGGAGATTCAGTACTTGGTGAAGTGGAAGGGACTTCCCAAGTCAGAAGCAAGCTGGGAACCAGAGGACTCATTACGGCATGAGGAGGGTCAGGTCGAGGCGTACAAGAGAAGCACATCGACGAGGACGTCGACCTGATCAAGTGGGGGAGTCTGTCAGGGCCATGTTGCCTAGCATTTTGCCTGGCAATGGCCTCTGACACAGTCTTGTACATATCTTGTAACTAGACAACATGGGCAGCCGTCGCAGGGCCATTTTTACCTTGTTTTGAGGTAGTTTTGGGGGGTTTTTCCTTATGCCGGGTTGCCAAGAAAATGCAATGCCGCTCGGTACTTTGGAACCCCCCGGGTGGGATTTAGGTGGATGCCCCACTTGTATAGTGTTGGGAGGGTGGGCGAGAACAATCCAGTGGGCCGGTTTCCTTGCGGATTCTTGCGGTGTCCATTGTTGCCTCCCCTGCCTCCTGAGCCCCTTAGGTGTAGTTGAGCGACGGTTGTCTAGGCTTGTAATCTTTCATTCTCCTTAATGAAAATACTATTTTTACAGTGCCACATCTGAGTGTGTTGCTATGCCCTTCCTTGTCTCTTTTGCATGTGTTTTGTCGTGGTGCATATTGGCTGGCTTCTTTGTGCGTATGACATTGGTGCGCCGCACGGATTTGGCCTGCTAATTGGTTGAACCCGTGACAACCAGCACTCCTCCCACACCTACAACAGATGTTTGTTCAATATGTTTGAATCTTGCACACACTATTTATGGTTGTCCTACTACATCCTAGTTTTCTGAGTTTATATATGAATAAGTAAATCAAGCACAAACTTAAAATAATTTTAGAACAGGATATAATCCTTACTCGAGCACATACAACCCTAGTTAGAGAAATCATCCTAATTTTTCTTGGGCCCAACAACCTATTGCTAGGCCACCAGTATCTAGACCTAATTATATTGAGGGAGCCTATAAAGCAGCTCCATATCCATAATTTGTACAAAATTTACAACCTTCTTCAAACACTGCCTTTGAGAAGAAAGTATTACAAGCATTAAAAGGGCTCGAGATAAACACCCAAATCCATCACTCCCATACTTAATCAATTGCCAAGCTAGAGATCTAAATAGGTCAACTAGCTACTGCTTTTAGTAGAAGGAATGAAGGAAAACTTTCAAATCAGCCCATCAATAACCCAAAAGAGCAGTACATGGCCGAGAGCTCCACTAGTCCAAAGACTTTTTTCGAACATGCCAAGTTTGTTATGACCCTTAGAAGCAAAAAAATTATAAATCAATCAGAGATAACTCAAGAATCAAAACAATCAAAATCAACCAAATCGGAGATGAATAAATCTGTAGAGAGAAAAGAACCTATTGACCCAGCATCTGCACCTAAGGCCCCATTCTTTAGTGCTTTAGAATTTCCTCTACCTTTAGACAAGAAGGACATAAAAATGAATGAAATGCTTGAATTATTTAAATAAGTCTAAATTAATTTACTACTTCTTAATGCTATTAAATAAGTCCCAATATATGCCAAATTTTTCAAAAATCCATGTACCCAAAAATGAAGAACTAAGGCACATACACCTAAGAAAGTCTATTTAATTGAACAAGCCAGCTCCATCTTTCAATAGATAACCCCATCCAAACATAAAGATCTTGGTACCCCAATTATATCTTATGTCATAGGGGACCTGACCATTAAAAAAGCATTATTAGATTTGGATGTAAGTGTTAACCTTCTTCCGAATTTTGTCTATGACCTATTTAGATTTGGAGCATCAAAACCTATAATGGTAACTCTATAATTAGCAGACCGATCAATTAAGATATCCCATGGAATGTTGGAAGATGTGCTGGTCAAGGTAGATGAATTTTACTTTTCTATAGACTTTCAGGTGTTAGGCATGAAATCTGGTAGCAATCCCAACCAAGTACCTATCATCCTAGGTAGACCCTTTCTAGCGACTGCCAATGCTTGTATAAACTATAGGATGGAGGTTATGGATGTATCTTTTAGAAATAAAATGTTGAGATTTTGAATATTTTTAATGCTACTCAAGGACCATTTACTTTTGACCATGGTAAGATCAATTTATTAGAGAAATTAAGTTTTAGAAGATAAAATCCCTATCTTGCTTGAACCATATCCTTTATAGGCATGTTTAACATACTTTGGAGTAGATGATTTTGATATTGATGAGTATGCTGGAGAAGTTAATGCACTTTTAAAGTCATCTAATTTTAGCACTACTCTCTCCTAGACTGTAATGTATGAATAATTATCGACTCAATCGAGCTCTCTAGTATCATCCTTAGAAGCACCACCTATCCTAGAGTTAAAGCCTCTTCCCGACACATTAAGGTATTTGTTTCTTGGATCCAACGAAATCTTTTTGGTAATCATTTCCTTTGATCTAACTATTGATCAGGAAGATCAACTTATAGGTGTGCTCAAAGAGTACAAAGAGGCCATAGATGGATAATTGTTGATTTGAAAAGCATTGATCCTTCTACTTGCATGCATCATATTCATTATGAGGCCGAGTCCAAATCATACAGGGATATGCAACATAAATTAAATCCAAATATATTAGAAGTAGTAAAGAAAGAGATAATAAAATGGTTAGATGCAGGCATTATTTATTCAATTTTTTATAGTAAATGGTCAGCCTGATCCAGGTGGTGTCTAAAAAATCAGGTATCACCATGGTAGAAAATGTGAAAGATGAGTTGTTACCTACTTGCACAATAACTGGTTAGCGAGTATGTGTAGACTATAGGCGACTCAATGCTATGATTAGGAAAGACCACTTCTCACTGCCTTTCATTGATCAAATTCTAAAATGGTTAGTGGGTCAAAGTTACTTCTGCTTTCTGAATGGATATTCAGGATACAATCAGATGCCTATATTCTCAAAGAACTAAGAGAAAACCATCTTTACCTATCCTTATGGTACTTTTATCTTCTGAAGAATGCCTTTTAGATTGCATAATACACCGACCACTTTTCAGCGTCCGAGCTTTCCTCGGGGGAGATCTTATCTCCTACAGTTGAGCCTTCCTCGGGGGAGATCTTATCTCCGACAGTCGAGGTCGAAGTGCGCGCTCGGGGGAGATCTTATCTCCTGCGGTCGAGCTTTCCTCGGGAGATTTTATCTCCTGCAGTCGAGGTCGAAGCGCGCGCTCGGGGAGATCTTATCTCCTACGGTCGAGCTTCCTCGGGGGATATCTTATCTCCTGCGAGGTCGAAGAGTGCGCTCGGAGAGATCTTATCTCCGACGGTCGAGCTTTTCTCGGAGGAGATCTTATCTCCTGCAACCGAGATCAAAGCGCACGCTCGGAAGGATCTTATCTCCTACAGTCGAGCTTTTCCTCGAGGGAGATCTTATCTCCTGCAGCCGAGAGCCTTTCCTCGGGAGAGATCTTATCTCCTAACGATCGAGCTTTCCTCGGGGAGATCTTATCTCCTGCAATCGAGCCTTCCTCGGGGAGATCTTATCTCCTACGGTCGAGGTCGAAGTGCACGCTCGGAAGAGATCTTATCTCCTACAGCCAAACTTTCCTCGGAAGAGATCTTATCTCCTGCGGTCGAGGTCGAAGTGCGCGCTCGGGGAGAGATCTTATCTCCTACGGTCGAGCTTCCCTCGGGGAAGATCTTACCTCCTGCGGTCGAGGTCGAAGTGCACGCTCGGGGGAGATCTTATCTCCTACGGCCGAGCTTTCCTCGAGGGAGATCTTGTCTCCTACGGTTGAGGTCAAAGTGCGCGCTCGAGGAAGATCTTATCTCCTACGATCGAGCTTCCCTCGGGGGAGATCTTGTCTCCTGCGGTCGAGGTCGAAGTGCGCGCTCGGGGGAGATATTATCTCCTATAAAAAAATTGGTCATCGTCGGAGGTCGCTGGAGTCGAGGCCGCTGAGGTCGCCGTCGGAGACCTTCAAAATAAAGTCCCATCCGGAGTGGTGGGGGGTGGCTCCGGCAGGACCCTCCGACGCTTAAGTCAGCTCTGGCCAACAGGAATGGAGTGCTCGAAATGAGTTTCGAAGCTTCGAGAGAAAAAGAAGAGCTTAGAGATCAAAGAGATTAGAGTTAGCATATCTGGAGGGGTTCTTTTTATAGCGGAGCTTGATGGTGACAGCTGCAGTCGCATGTTGGTGGGCCGCTCGAGGTTCGACGGAGCCAGTCTCACGGGAAGGTGCCGTGTGCGGTGGGTTGATGGTGACAGCTGCAGCCGCATGCTGGCAGGCCGCTCGAGGTTCAATGGAGCCAGTCTCATGGGATGGTGACAGCCATCGCCGCCTCATAGCGGATCGCTATCACTTGGTAAATCGATGGTGATGCTGCAGAGCTTGCGGCAAATGAACAGTTGGCCTTCGTCGTGCCCATTTCGGAGGAGCTCAGGCTCTTAGCTTGGAGGGAGTTCGGCTCCCATAGGCGGAGGTATGCAGCTAAGGCTCGTCCGCTGAGGAGTCCGACGGTTGGGAATCCGAAACTCGATCGTTGAAGAGTTTGGCCGAATGTTGGACTTCAGCTGAGGCTCGTCAGTTGAGGAGTTCGAGGAGCTCGACTGTTGAACAGTTCGATCGTCTGAACGGGTCCGTAGAAGCTCGGACGCTAAGTAGTTCGACCGTCTGAATGCGTCCGTAGAAGCTCGGACGCTAGGAGTTCAGGGAGCTCGGCCGCTAAGCAGTTCGGTCAGCTGGAGCGGTTTGGTCCTGACGCTGGGAGTCCGAAAAAGCTCGGCAGCTAACTAGTTCGGTCGACTGAATGGGTTGGAAGAAGCTAGGCCGCTAGAAGTTTGGCTGAAGCCCGTCTGCCGAAGCTCTTCTGCGGCTACTGGTTGCATTAGGCTGGGCATCGAGCTAGGCTTCGGCTGGAGCGGGATTTATCCCCAACACTAGCCCCCCCACTTTCGAGTTCGAAAATCGAAGGAAGGGAGTGCAGGAAAGGTGACTGTCGAAGTCTTCCTCTGAGCTCTGTGCTGGTCTAGGTAGAAGCTCGGGGGAGATCTCATCTCCGGCTTGAAGTTGACATCGAAGTTGAAGCCCGGAGAAGATCCCACTTCCAGCTGGGGTTGACACGATTGCTTTCTCTAGCCAAGGTTGATGCTGAAGCTCTCCGGCCGAGGTCGTCGCGGTTGCTTTTCCTAGCCGAGGTTGTATCGGGCACCCGGGGGAGATCTCATCTCCTGCGGCCGAGGTTGTCCATGTTCGCTCGGGAGAGATCTTATCTCTAGCCGAGGTTGCCTCGGGGGAGATCTTATCTCCTACAGTCAAGTCTTCCTCGGGGGAGATCTTATCTCCTGCAGCCGAGGTCGAAGTGCGCGCTCGGGGGAGATCTTATCTCCTACGGCCGAGCTTCCCTCGGGGAGATCTTATCTCCTGCAGTCGAGCCTTCTCCGGGGGATCTTATCTCCTGCAGTCGAGGTCGAAGTGCGCGCTTGGAGGAGATCTTATCTCCTACGGTCGAGCTTCCCTCGGAGGAGATCTTATCTACTGCGGCCGAGCTTCCCTCAGGGGAGATCTTATCTCCTGTAGCCGAGGTCGAAGAGCGCGCGCTCGGGGGAGATCTTATCTCCTGCGGCCGAGCTTCCCTCGGGGGAGATCTTATCTCCTGCAGTCGAGGACAAAAAGTGCGCTCGGGGGAGATCTTATCTCCGATGGTCGAGCTTTCCTCGGGGGAGATCTTATCTCCTACAGTCGAGCCTTCCTCGGAGGAGATCTTATCTCCGGTAGTCGAGATCGAAGTGCGCGCTCGGAGGAGATCTTATCTCCTACGGCCGAGCTTTCCTCGAGGAAGATCTTATCTCCTGCAACCGAGGTCGAAAGCACGCTCTCGGAGGAGATCTTATCTCCTACGGCTGAGCTTTTCTCGAGGGAGATCTTATCTCCCGAGGCCGAGCTTTCCTCGGGAGAGATCTTATCTCCTACAGCCGAGGTCGAAGAGCACGCTCGGGGGAGATCTTATCTCTGACGGTCGAGCTTTCCTTGGAGAAGATCTTATCTCCTACAGTCGAGGTCGAAGCGCGCGCTCGGAGGGATCTTATCTCCTATGGCCGAGCTTTTCCCTGGGGGAGATCTTATCTCCTACAGCCGAGCCTTCCTCGGAGAGATCTTATCTCTCCTGCGGTCGAGCTTTCCTCGAGGAAGATCTTATCTGCTGCAACCAAGCCTTCCTCGGGGGAGATCTTATCTCCTACGATTGAGGTTCGAAGTGTGCGCTCGGGGGAGATCTTATCTCCTGCAGTCGAGCTTTTCCTCGGGGAGATCTTATCTCCTGCGACTGAGGTCGAAGTGCGCGCTTGGGGGAGATCTTATCTTCCTACGGCCGAGCTTCCCTCGGGGAGATCTTATCTCCTGCGGCCGAGGTCAAAGTGCGCACTCGAGGGAGATCTTATCTCCTGCAACCGAGCCTTCCTCGGGGGAGATCTTATCTCCTGCGGTCGAGGTCGAAGTGCGCGCTCGGGGGAGATCTTATCTCCTGCAGCCGAGCTTTCCTCGGGGGAGATCTTATCTCCTGCGGTCGAGGTCGAAGTGCGCGCTCGGAGGAGATCTTATCTTCTATGGCCGAGCTTTCCTCGGGGGAGATCTTATCTCCTACAGCCGAGGTCGAAGTGCGCGCTTGAGGAAGATCTTATCTCCTGCAATCGAGCTTTCCTCGGGGGAGATCTTATCTCCTGCGGTCGAGGTCGAAGTACGCGCTCGGAGGAGATCTTATCTCCTGCAGCCGAGCTTTCCTCGGAGGAGATCTTATCTCCTGCGATCGGAGGTCGAAGTGCGCGCTTAGGGAAGATCTTATCTCCTACGGCCGAGCTTCCCTCGGGAGAGATCTTATCTCCTGCGATCGAGGTCAAAGTGCGCGCTCGAAGGAGATCTTATCTCCTGCAGAGAAACTGATCATCGTCGGAGGTCGCTGGAGTCGAGGCCGCTGAGGTCGCCGTCGGGGACCTACAAAACAAAGTTCCGTCCGGAGCCGATGGGGGGTGGCTCCGACAGGACCCTTCAACGCTCAAGTCAGCTCTAGCCAACATGAATGGAGTGCTCGGAATGAGTTCCAGAGCTTAGAGAGGAAAAGGAGAGCTTAGAGATCAGAGAGATTAGAGTTAGCGTATCTAGAGGGGTCCTTTTTATAGCGGAGCTTGATGGTGACAGCTGCAGCCGCGTGCTGGTGGGCCGCTCGAGGTTCGACGGAGCCAGCGGGCCGCTCGAGGTTCTGCGGAGCCAGTCTCACGAGATGGTGACAGCCATCGCCGCCTCATAGCGGGTCTTTATCACTTGGTGGATCGATGGTGATGCTGCAGAGCTTGCGGCGGATGAAGGGTTGGCCTTCGTCGTGCCCATTTCGGAGGAGCTTAGGCTCTTAGCTTGGAGGGAGTTCGGCTCCCATAGGCGGAGGTATGCAACTAAGGCTCGTCCGCTGAGGAGTCCGGTAGCTGAAAATCCGAAGCTCGATCGTTGAAGAGTTCGATCGGATGTTGGACTTCGACTGAAGCTCGTCAGTTGAGGAGTTCGAGCTCGATCGCTGAATAGTTCGACCGTCTGAACGGGTCCGTAGAAGCTCGGACGCTAAGCAGTTCGGCCGTCTGAACGCGTCCGTAGAAGCTCGGATGCTAGGAGTTTGGGGAGCTCGGCCGCTAAGCAGTTCGGCCGGCTGGAGCGGTTCGGTCCTGATGCTGGGAGTTCGAAGAAGCTCGGCAGCTAACTAGTTCGACCGGCTGAACGGGTTGGAAGAAGCTAGGCCGCTGGAAGTTCGGCTGAAGCCCGTCTGCCGAAGCTCTTCTGCGGCTACTGGTTGCATTAGGCTGGGCATCGAGCTAGGCTTTGGCTGGAGCAGGATTTATCCCCAACAGGTTCCCTGATGAACAACTCTTCTCAACATCTTCTAATAATCTTTTCTGATTTGCACACATAATTAACTACTTGGCAATAGGACAAGTGTCATCCGACTCGATCCAACAAGAGAAAAATAAATTCTTTTTTCAAGTAAACAACTATTTTTAGGAAGAATCAAAGTTGTTTAAAATTTGTCCAGAGCAAATTATCTGATGATATATCCCTGAGTGTGAGTTTCAAAGTATCCTCACTTTTTGCCACTCATTAGATTATGGAGAACATTTTAGTGAAAAAAAAATTATAGCAAAAGTGTTGTAAAGTGGATTTTACTGGCCAACATTATTTAAGAATGCTTCTGATTTTTGCTATAATTGTTTGAGATATCAACAAACAAAAAATATTTTAAGAAAAGATATGATACCCCTATCCACAATTTTAGTAGTTGAAATTTTTGATTTTTGAAAAATTAACTTTATGGGCATATTTTCTTCCTTTTATGGTTATAAATATATTTTGATGGCAGTAGATTATGTATCTAAGTAGATGAAGCCATGGCAATACGAACCAATAATCATAAGGTGGTAATCAAGTTTATTCAAAAAAAATTTATAAGTCGGTTTGGATGCCCTAGGACCATAATTAATAATGAGGGTACGCACTTCACGAATAAGCATTTTAAAGTTTTAATAAAAAAATATGAAATAACACATAGAATAGCAATTCCATATCATTCCTAGACTAGTGGACAAGTAGAAGTCTCGAATAAAAAAATAAAGAAGATCTTAGAAAAAATGGTTAGATTCGATAAAAAATATTGGTCTAAAAAATTAGATGATGCACCATGAGCTTATTGTCCTGCTTTTAAGACCCCTATAGGAATATTCCCTTATCAGCTTGTTTTTAAAAAATCTTATCGTCTATCAGTAGAATTAGAGCACTGTGCATATTGGGCAATAAAAAAATTTAACTTTAATATGAAAAATATGGGCTCAAATAGGAGATTGCAATTAAATTAATTAGAAGAGTTACATAATGAGGCATACAAGAGCGTTAAAATCTATAAGGCTCGAACCAAAACTTACCATGATAAAATCATTTCAAGAAAAACATTCGAAACTAATCAAAACGTATGGCTCTTTAATTCTATATTAAGATTATTCTCTAGTAAACTTTGCTCATGATGAGATGGACTATTCATTATGACCCAAGTTTTTTTCCATATAGCTGTAAAACTTTGAGATCCAAAATAGAGAAATACTTTTAAGATAAATAGCCAATAAATTAAACCTTATATGGATGGTATAAGGGACGAAGAGCAAATCGAGTCTATGGATCTGGTTGAACCGGTTTATGAACTATCATGAATTTTGACTTGGTCTGGCTGAAGATCTTAAACTTAGCACTTGCTGGGAGACAATCCGATATTTTATTTTTTAAAATTTTTAGTTTTTTATTTTGTAGGAATCTAAAAAGAATGACTAAACAAGTTAGAGGGAGCATATCATCAACATCCAACATTAACCAGATGGAGTATAATTAAGAACCTACAAACAACAAATCAAGTGGTATCCTTTCTTAATAAATATTTTTATTTTTCTATTTTCATTGAGGATAATAAAAATTAAGTCAGGAGGGATAATTAATAACTAACTTTAATTAAGTAAGTCCTCAAGTATGATTTGAAATAATTAGCTTTATATATCCAAACTTTATTTTGATTAGGAGTTAATTAAGCATCCTAATCAATGAATGATTAATAATTTAGATAATTTTAAAGATACTGAGAAGCAAATTATTAAAGAAATTCAATAAATAGTAAGTTTTAGACCAGACCAATTTTTAAGAATGATTCTAAAATCCTCTTCTTATCAATCTCAATGAAGAATCTGCTTCATGCAAGTTGGATAGAAAGGTCGAGATATACAAAAGTTTTTCTTAGAATCAGCTTTAAAAAGAAATATTGATTTTTCATTAAGTAACCGGATCTCGTTGCTTAAGTAAGCAATAATATTCACATAAAAAAGTGGACAATGTGAATTAAAAAAAAAAATAGTATTATCTCACTGAGTAACCGGGCTTTTTCGTCTAAGTAAGTATTATGGTTCACATCAAAAGATAGGGATGCAAGAAAGTTTAAAAAAAAGAAAGAGAAAAAATAAATAAGTGGATAATAAGGAAACTAAATTATAAGAAAGCAATAAACCTCTCTCACATCAAGTTAGAGGATTTAGAGTAAAGTAAAAAGTTGGTGAAAAAAGAGCTCTAAAATTTTTTATGGCTAACATCCACATACTAATCGGATCGAATTAGCAATTTGATGACGTACCTCTTTAATAGTCTGACCAGGTTCAGCTACTTTTAAAAATGTCTAACCTAACTTTTAATTTAAAGTTAAGTCGGTATATATTGCTAATTTATCTACTTTACTCGAGGATGAGCAAAGCTTAAATTGGAGGATGTGATAATTATCAAAGAAATACTAATAAAAATATTAATTTATAAATAATTTATTTTTATATTTAAAAAAATAATATTTTTATTTATCTTTTGCAAAAAAGATGATCGTCAATGAAAAAAGCTTGATTTGTGAATTTTTTTAAAAAATTTGGAGCAAATCGAATTTAAATTAGACCCGGTATGAGGATTCGAAGAAAAAAGAAGAAAAAAATAAAAAAAAATTAGAAAATTAGCCCAAAACGACCTAAAATCCAGCCGATTAGGCCGGCCAGTGCATGATGGATTGACCGGTAGGTTCACAAAGCCAGGCTTGGTCCCTTAGCTCAACTGGCGTAACTAACCAATGCGGTGCACGTGGCAAGCATGGATCCTTAAAGGGTCCACGAAAAATCCCACATGGCTCATAGGGGTAAAATTGATATTTTGGCAGGCGTGACACGTGGCGATTCGATGGGGTCTTTAGTGCACCTAGTCCATGGCAGTCTATGAACATAGTAATGTGCCATCTGATGGTTGAGGTAGCTCATAATCATGATCGGACAGCTTGAAACAAGCGCCAATTAATCTAGACTTCAGGCTCCTTTTGCGTGATCAGACGGTCTGAAGCCATCCAAAACATGATTAGATAGCGGAAAAAGTAGTTGGTTTTGATCTAAACTCTCGAGGCTATTTCCTGGCGCGATCCAATGATCCAAAACATCCTAATGAGGTAATCCGATGGCCTGGAAAGAATTGGGCTTTGATTGGGCTATGAACAGTATTTTTTAGCTGATCTTTTGGTGTTTGATTGCGATTTAATGGCTGAAAGAAAAGCATCACCTGGATCAACCAAAATTCGATCCAAAATCAAATTCTTCCATAATTCTCTTCCTCCATAACACAAACTCTCCTCCCTTCCTCTATTTAAAACCCCCTAAATTAACCTTCTCTCATATCTCAGGTTCTAACATACAACCGACCCACCACTAAAAACTCTCTCTAATCCTTCTCTACGCCACAGCCCCAAGCCGAGCCAACCCTCTCCTCCTCTCTCTCTTCTCCAAGCTCTCTCTTCTCTGTCTTCTTCTTTCTACTTTATTTTCTTCCACAACCCTCACCTCTCTTCCCGATAAAATTCCTTCCTCCAACTCCTGAGTTCTTCTCTAAGCCCGTGGAAAGAAGTTTATAAAATTTTAGGATGAAGACTTTAGCAAACAGCATCCCCATAACTAGCTAATCATCTTGTTCTCTGAAGATCACTATAATCTTGGTTTGACAGTATTTTATTTTTTATATTTTTTTAATATATAATAAAAATTATTTTTCTTTATTATATTTTTATGTCTTTATTTTCTTGCATGAGATTAATCTAGAATAGTTTATGATCCTTGGGATAAGCCATGATCTACGGATATGGTTCGTGCTCTTAAGATAGATTATCTTTAAATTAATTTTCTTTCATTGTATCTAAATAATTTTGACTAGCCTATAACTTTAATGGATGGGCTATGATCCTAGGATATAGGCTGTATTTTCTAAGATAGATTATATCTTTATTGATTAGATATAAATGAAAGGCATATTAAAAAAAATATCTATTGTCTAATAAGCGAGCGATTGAGATCCTGAAAATCTACCTCCATACTTGAAATCTAATCTTTATTTAAATTATTTATTTACTTAATTTTTAATTAATTTAAATAATTTTTTAATCAACTTTTATTCTGCTATTTAAATTAAAATTTAAATTTCTTAAATATAATTAATACTATCTCTGTGGATACGATCTCGACTCATTCTAATTATAGTAGTGAGTTAATTTTTATTTTTGACCATCTACGATAGCAATCAATTGCTAAAAAAGTAAGGAAAAAAAAAGTTTCACTAGAAAGGTTCATGTAGATGGTTCAGAGGTGAAAGGAATAGATCTAATTCCAAAATTGCTTTTCTCAACAATTAGACACTTTTTATATGCAATTTTAAAGTGTATGGGAACCAGATATCTTGGATTATTAACTCCTCGTTCATATTATTTTATATTTTTAGGTAGATTGTATTTGCATTCGGACTTTTCATGGTAACCCAAATGGAAAAGAACATAAAAGGAGAGAACATGTGCAAAAAAATAAAATAAAATAAAAAAAATATTTTTAATTGGGATTGGGAACAAAACCATCTTCCTTGATAACCTCTTCAAAGTAATCTGCAATGGGATAATGAGTAAAAGGAAGAAAAAAAGAAAGAAAATTTTTTTTAGACAATTCAGGTAACAGCAAATTTGTTAAGGATTTTATAAGAAACTTGTTTTTTAAGAAATTTAATGATATTTTTTCATGTTTATCTTATTTTTGCTGTGTAACTATTTGGGCAGCCAAAAGATTCAACTGGTTTCTCAAGGTTTTAGCAAAATAGTTGGCTAGGAATATAGTCAAGATTTATACGCGATGTTGCATAATTATGGTATATGGTCGTGGACCTGTATGGCACTAGTTGACATTTCCAATTTTTTTTAGAATTTTTTTGAATTATGGAGAGGGGAGAGTTTTTTTTCTCTCCTACATATTTAATAGATAAAGATAGGACTGAGCATGGGTTAGGTTGGATCAGGTTAAGAAAAAAATTTGATCCAACTAAACCCAATTAGGTTGAAAAAATCTAACCCACTGTCGACCATTTATCATATATAAATCGTTTAAAATTAAAGTTAATAATTTATAGCGGATTCGGATAGATTATATCGGTTTGAGCTTCAATATTGATTTAATATTGATTTTAAATATTATAAACTAATACATCATTAAATTCATATGAAAATTAGAATATGATAATTTCATAATATCTATAAGTCAATATATAATATATCATAATTACTAATTTTTAATATCTAAATATTTAAGTATTAAAAATACTATATTGATCTATCAGGTTTAATTTTATACGAGTTAAAAATATAAAAATTAAATTTAATTATAATTAATTAAATTTTTTAATAGGTTACAATCCAACTCAATTTGATTCAAAATTTTAAATCAATCAAAATCGATGTTTATCAGGTTGAATTGAGTGGATTTCTTCGGGGCTCAATTTTTTGCTCAGCCTTGGATAAAGGGAAGAGAAAAGATTTTCATATGACTTTTTTTTTTATCTTAGACACTTTCCATGTAGAAAAAATTCTCCAGTTGGAATCATGATGTGTTTTCTTTTACTCCAGCACCAGCCAGGTGTTTGCACATGATTAGAATGTAATAGATTAATAAAGGGTATTAAAATAAAATTTCAAGCTGAACTAACTCATCTTTGCTCGTGAACTTATTCACACTTCGTGACTCAAGTCAAAGATGAATTTTTTGCAATTAAAGTTGGATGTAGCCAAATCTTGTAATAGGTTATAAAGGTTCTTGCTTTCCATAGTTTTATAGTTAGACTTCTCTACTCATCTCAAGATACCAAATTTAGTGCATGAAAAATACTTTATTCATCATGGGCTGAGAGACTCCATGTTCATCATCCATAATGATTGGCCATGCATATGTAGCTAGAAGGCACCTGAAATTTTTTTTTTTCTTTTGATCTTGTATATGAACCAATTATCATGGAGATGAACGTGGAGTCTCACTACCTGAGCAAAGTATTTCTCTCTAGTCTTCATTTAATCCAAGTTTGTAAAACTCAGTAAGTCATTTATGACTCGATCTAGTTGAGTTAAAAATTAAGATTACTAAGTCCAAAGTCAAGGCTTCAATTAAAAGACAAGCAAAATCCAAATGAGTCATGGCTTGATTAAGTTGATGAGTCAAAAAAAAATCGGTTGAGAGTGAGATTGAGAGGTTGGAATGAAAAGAATAAAAATTTATTTTAAAAAAATTATAAATAAAAAAAATTATTTTTTTAAATAATAAAAATTGTTTAAAAAATAAAATAATCAAATATATTTTTTATATCGAATTTCATGTTTATGTTTTAGAGAGGAAAAAAAAAAAAAGGCATCAATTCAATTTAATTATCCTCGTCCTGCACGCCTTCTAGATACGCTTTCTTTCTCTCGTTCATGAGCCCGCACGCGTTGGATACTTTTCTTCCAGAGAAAGTACCCGGGGAGGGTAAGATCTCGTTCGAGTAATATGATCTCGTCTTCAGATTCGCACCACGGAAGATTTTCAGAGAAAGATAAAATTTAACGAACGGCGGATGATTGGACATCTCTTTTCAATCATACACCGTCAATTAGTTGATGGACGGTGTGGGCAACGTAATAGCAGGAAGAATTAGAAGAACCGAGCTTTCCTTTTCCCCTTCTACAAACTTACACTCGACTTTTAAGACCCCTCCCCAATCCTAGGGTTTGCCAGTTCTTCTTCCTTTTTCTCTTCCGTTGTCGTTCTCCGAGGTCCTTTCGCTTGTTCCAGAGTCTTCCCATGGCTGTCGATCCGAGCCCCAGTAGCTCCGCCGGCGGGGAGCAGGCCGCCCCCAAGGCCCCCTTAAAAGACCCCAAGAAGAAGAAGGACGAGAAGAAAGACGAGGATTTGGTAATTTTGATCTCCCCCTCCCTCTTATGTTTTTGATCAGTTTTACTCGATTCTCACGCCAATGGTCTATGGATTCGTTGCAGTCGGAAGAGGATTTGGCGTTTAAGCAGCAGCTCGAGCTTTACGTTGAGAGGGTCCAGGATGCCGATCCCGGCGTCCAGAAGTTCGCCCTCGAGAGCATGAGGTATCTGGTTGATGCAAATCATGTCAAGAATTGGATTCCTGATGCTTAGGGTTTTGCAGTTCTTGATTTACTATTGTCGTATTTGTTTTCAAGTAGAAAGCCTGCTTCTTTTTCATGTTCTTGATTTTGCTGATGGGTTTGGAGAATTGGTGGGTTAGGATTTTTTTTTTGGTCAGTGATATGTTACGATTTTGTTAATAGGAAGGAGATTCGTACGGCAACAAGCTCCATGACTTCTGTCCCGAAGCCTCTGAAGTTCCTTCGACCCCATTATGGAACTCTAAAAACATACTTTGAGACGATGCCGGAGTCTGACCTGAAGGTATAATCATCAGATTTTCTATGTTGTTGTTGTTGTTTTTGTTTTGTTTTTTTTTTGGGGGGGTGTGTGTGTGGGGGGGGGATGTTATTGGTCGATACTCATAGCTCATATGGCTTTATGAATTGCAGAAGTACCTAGCAGACATTCTTTCTGTCTTGGCCTTAACGATGTCTGCTGAAGGGGAAAGGGTATGCAATTTGCTTCCAATCCAAGTCATTATTTGGTTGCACTTATTTATTTTTTTGTTCTGTTTTTGTTAAGAACGAGTTGCATTAAGGATGATTGGAATATCACAAAGAAAAAAACCAAGTACGAAAAGAATGTGGACAATCTGATCATGGTTCGCTTATTTGAATGGATGTTTACTTTTGCTTCAATTGGGTTACAGATTTTGGTTTCCTAGTTCTTTCATCTATTTTTAATCATTCTTTTATCCTAGGTAAATACTTGGTAGTGTTTGTGTCATCATTTGGATAATGCAATTGTTGCCTAGCAACAGATTTTGCTGATGGCATCTCAGTTATTTCGATTTAGTTTGATAAGCTTCTTGCTGGTTTTCTATAAACTTTTCCATTAGATTAATGTTAGTTTGAATCTTCTGAGTTTATGTTTCATGATGTCCAGTGACCGCCATGTTCAAATAATCCTTGGATTTTGCACATTACTTGATAAAGCTTTTCTCATTTAACTGATAACTCACCTCCTTGATGATAATTTACCTATTGAATTTTGGTTCTTTTGATTCTTGAGAGTCACACTGAGGCTGTGCTGATTTGGTTGACTAATTGTGTTTTGGGGAGCACCAAGATCCACTTTGAGTCATTTAATACGCTGATTGTATCTTGCCATGCAGTACACCTAGTGAGCAAGTCCCTGTTTTCCAAAGCAGTGCCCTATGATCACTTTCAGTCAGTGTATTTGGCATTGCTTCTCTGTCAAAAAGCTCAACATGGTGAATGTTGTGTACCCCTTCACTCTTTTCTTCTATCTAAATTCTACTCTCCATATCATGTGAGTGCACATGGATTTTTTCCAACGTACAACCATGCTAAGTTTGGCATAAGATAATGATTAGTTAGATGATTGAACTCAAGAAAAATAATAGAAAATGTTAAAGTTAGGCCAAATGCTTGGGATGATTTTGGAACATTAGGAAACAGAAAAAAGTTTCAATAATATTTTTTGAAAACACATATCTCTTGTATTTTTATATATTGGTATATGTAGCACTTAATATATAAGAGATGAGATGAAAAAATGATAGCACTATTAGCGCCAAAGTAAACAATAAAGTGCATGCTTAGCATATGTGCTTGAATGTTTCACAACAAACTCTCAGGAAATGTTGTATTATCTATGAGTAATTCAATAACTCAGTAATAGCCAGATGATTGCTTGATCACTAAATTGAAAATTATTTCAAGAAATTTTCAATGGTGCTGCATATGTATATTGAAAACAATTGCAACTGAAACTTACTTCTCCCCTCATCTTCTACTGAACTTGTATACCTTTGCATATCATTCTTTTCTTTTTTTAACTCAGAGTTGATAATATGGTTGTAATTAGGTCAATTTCTGTTCCAAGTCTTTTTTTGCAGTTATTTCTTCAGTTATATTGCCAGTAAAGTTCTAGCAGTGATTCTTTCAATCCATTTGTCTCCTTTGTAAACCAATTTGAGTAAAAATATATATATTTTTTTGACATGAGCTTGTACTTTGTTAGGTGGTGTGAGAAGACTGTGTTTAAGCATTAATGGGTAGGATTTGAGATGACCGTGTTGCCCAGTGTTCTCATGAGTTAGACTATATCCTGAATTCCTGATAGATAATGTTAGAATATACTAATGGCATGGAGGTGGAAAATTTAGAGTACAATCCTTCTATAAAGTTTTAACTGATGAAGGATGCAATGCTTAATAGAATTGTTGAAATGTTTTTAACCTGCAAATGAATACAAGGCTCATGATTGTAGAAAGCTGATATGTTACCTTTTGACTGTACCAGCTGAGGATGCTAGGCCATAGGGTTGTGATGAATCTGAGAAATTTATAGTGAAACCTTTGTTGAAATCTTGAAATGATGATGGGATGTGAGAATTAGCAGAATAATTGAGACTTCTTAGGTATCTGGATTAATATCAGGCTTATGATCGTGGAAGGCTTGATGATACTAGTTTGCTGGTTATTTTGTCACATGAACTTGGCATACTCCATAGTTCAGTTTCTAAATAAGGGCATTATGACAAAGGATGAAAGGTACAACTCTGAAAGTTTGGACACTTGATCAGATTTTCTTGATGTTTGGCATGTCTAAATTTTACCTCCAATATTATCGATTTAGCACCTTTTATCAGTCCCGCGAGTGCATCCACATGATACCTTTGTCCCTCATCATAGAACTCTTATTTTGGCATTATTATTTATAGTGCATAAAAATTACCTTCATCATACCATACCTTTAATCATGCTAACGTGATAAAGCTTTGTCCACTATTGATGGATTACATTTAACCTTGTTTTTTTAATATAAATCCTTTGTTTGTTAAGTTTTGCATCCCATAGTTGCCATTTTTGTCATTTAGCTATGATGGTATTTCCTGCATGTTTTGCTAAGTGAGTGGGCCATTATATATGGAATGCTTTCTGATGGAATCCTCTAAATGCCTTTTTACATTTGCATGTTGTAGGAATTACACTTTAACTTGCATTATGGATGAGTCATGTTGGGCCACAATGATGGAGATCAATTTGAAGAAAAAAAAATTCTATTATAGTTCACAATATGTAGGTTAAGTATTACACACTCTGTCATGTTTATCGTTGGGATCATTCTGTGAAACAGGATATGGTTGAGATTTCTGCACTCCTCTTCAGAAGTAGTTATGTTCTCTTTGCAAAAAAGCTGTAGATGACATGTGGATCTGTGATTGGGTTGTTATTAAAAAAAAAAAAGAGAGGAATAAATAGGATGACTTTAGTCAAATACAAGCGTCATGAAATGCCCTTGACTTATTATTGGAAAATGTGCCATCACTGCAATTAGATCTGATGCTGAAAGGTGAACCAGCCAACAGATTGGCTTGATTGTGAGGTGGTTTGAACAAGGATTGTTGGTTTGGATGGAAAACTTACTTGGACAGCTATGAATTTTGAGGGTGGAATTTTTGGGTCTGTATCGTGGTTTGCTGCCTTGGTACTTGGGGTCAGTTTGGTGTATTGAGACTTGGTATGCTCCCTGTATCGAGTCTTTTGCTAGGTGTCTTGGTTTCTTGGGTCCTATTTTTCTGCTCATAAGATGTAAAGAAGCTACATTTATATAAATGTTTTTGTAAGTAGCTTGCTAGTTGCATGCTTTTATGCATGTTTTGGCTTCCCCCCTTTGAGAGGTTCAATATACATGATGTTAGTTGAGGTCTTGATGCATTTACACATTGTCCACGCTTATCATGCTCCCTAAGAAAGTATCGTTACCAAACTGCATTTCAAAACATGATGTTAATTGAGGTACTGATGCACTTTGACTTACCATACGTTGATCATGCACATTACAAGTGTGGTTCCATTACAAAATTGTCTTCTTGGAAAGGCATGATACCTTTCTTTGGAGAATAATGGCATTTTAGTCACATCTTTGTATTTAATCATCTAGTTTGAACGTGCTACCACCAGCTTTAGTCTATGTATTGCAACAGTGGATTGCTAGCTTGTGAAGCTCGATATAATCAAACATCTATCTGCCTTTTTTGTAGGAGAGCCTGAAGTACCGGTTGTTAGGATCTGAAGGGGATATTGGTACTTGGGGTCACGAATATGTAAGGTAATAAAACTTAACTCATCTTAGCTCATCCATGGTGGTGGCTATCTGTATTGGTTTTTTGAATATATATCAAACTTTCATTGTCTGATTGTTGTTTGCTTACATAGGAATCATGATTAGCTGAGACGGATTTTCTTGACTGGATTGTTTTGGCTGATGATTTCTTATGTGATAAATGGCTTCCATAAATAATGGTTTTGTTTTGTCTTAATTACTAAATGAAGTTTCTAATTACTAAACGGAAAATTTTTCTTCGAGTTCTAGGTTTATTTAGCTGTCTCGTTCTTCAAAACTGATATGGATGATGGATTCTAAAAAGGAGACAGAACTGGATTTTGAATTATTTCTAAAAGGACGGGGAGTTTTGATCAAGTTTATCGGATTTTATATGAGGGCAATTTTTTTAGCCGCTAAAACCTACTTTCTACTAAGAAACTAACGAGCAGAAAGGTGTAGAGGACTCGGTCTGATATGAGGATTTCAGATAAACATGTAGCTTATGGTGTTGTATGGATTTGAACATTGGACAATAAAAATGAACTGCAAGACGGAATCATTTCATAGACCTCATAGTTACAAAATTCGTTGAGTTTTTGAAAATTCATTAATCATTCATGTTCAGCATGCCAAACGAATTGTTCTGGGAATTATTCTTTCATTCACGTGCATATCATGCATAAGTCATGAGATCTTGTGTTTTTGCGTGATTTATGTGTGAACAGTGTATAGTTCATACTTCATAGCTTGTGGAAAAAGCGCTGTGGGTTCTCACTTTGAAGAGGGGTGCTAAGAAGAGATGGGCCACAAGCAATGGAAAAGGGGAAAGTAGTACCAATTATCTGGGGATTTGACTAGATATTGTTTTAACCATTTTTTTCAGTAAGGAAGACCATGATTCACCACTCCTCTCTCTTTTCTTTCTTCTATTTGTCTAATCCAGTCTCCATGTTCTTCTTTTTCCTTCTCATCCTTCTAGGCCCCATCTACCACTCTCCCCTCACTACCATTTTGCTTTCTTCCATTTTTTTTTAAACTTTCTTTTCTCATGCTCTATTGGCCGCATCAATGATCTTTTTATTTTCTTTACTGACGATGTCCAATGCTCAGCTCCATTCTCGGGAAGACAAAAATTCATAGTTTTTAGTACCTATTATCTCTCTCTCTCTCTCTCTCTCTCTCTCTCTATATATATATATATATATATATATATATATATATATATATATATGTATGTATGTATGTATGTATGTATGTATGTATGTATGTATGTATGTATTTATTAGTGTATATTATTTAATTTTTTTTTAACAATATCTTTAGCGAATATTTCTGAACTCCGAACTTCTCAAGTTTGCCAGATTATTCCCGAAGATCGAATTTGTCACGATAATAGACCTTTTCTTATAAGAGCTAACTATTTTTTGGTGGAAAATATAAGAGGAGATCTTCTTGAATTAAAAAAAATTGTTAATTTGTTAAAGTAGAATGGACTGGGTCGTCACAATGATGTTCAAATAAAGGAGAAGAAAAGTCAAGGATTGAAAAGGTTCAGAACCATCAAGGAACATCTACATGAAGTTTGACTTCCCCTGTTTTGACCTTCCTTTTTGTTGCTTTAGCTTCTGGTTTGGCATATAACTAGGAAAATAATCACTTGGTTGTCATTAAAATAATTAATTTTCATTTTTATTTGTTTTTGTTTTTCTATTATTTTGATTTTTTTTCTTCATAAAAAAATTGATTTCTCTGTGCCCTCAGAGTATATGTATGCATTATACACCTCATTTGCTTCATGATGAAGATGCCTTTGTCTTTAAATACTAGTCAATATGTGGATTGGATGTTAATTAAACAGATCTAGTTGATGGCATCACAACCATCCATCAAGTGCTCCTAATCTTTAACAAATCTGGTGCATTAGACCTGACAGAAGTTGCACAAATAAATATCCTAAATTCTGACCCTTTCCCCTATCCATGAGACATGCACCCCAGTCACCCATCTCGAGGCTGCACCACCTTTGATCTCTGCTGGCCACTGCAATCTGCAAGCCGTTTCCTCCAAGTGCTGACCTTCACATACACTGGTCTGCTTCCACTCATGTGGGTAACTTGCCTCCACCACGGACCCCCCCCCCTCTTTCTCTCTGTGTCACCCTTCCCCCCATTTCCCCTCCTTTTTGCAACCTCCTCTCTCTCTCTATCCTCCCCCTCCTCCCTCTTTCCCTCTCTGGCCCCGTCCTGGTCTCCCTCCCTCCCCCTCCACCTTTGGCTTCTCCTTTCTCTCCACAGCTTTGTCCAAGCAATAGGAGTGCATTTTGGGTGCTGTTTCCATGCCTTTTTGCTTGTGTTGTGTTGTGTCATGTCAGGACAGGTATATTGGGGTGCTCAGGCAAGTTTGTGTATCATAGGTGAAATAAACTTTACATTGCAACGCTAACAATTTTTTTAAGTGCTCTCTTTACATATTTTTCCATTTTCTTTAACAGTTCTGAAGTTATTTCTGTATTGGCTCGAGTAACTTTTTTAAAATCAGTTGAATAAATTCCAAGGTAGTACATGTCTAGACGGAGGCAAAAACATAAACTTCCAAGACATGATGGCTAATTTTGGAGACAATAGAAGCAGAAAAACTTGTCCTCAGTAAAACCAGGGTTAATAAAGAACCATAAGTCAAGCTTAGCATGCTGAGATCTTCTACCTGTAACAGCATCTTAATTAACTTTTATTTTCTGTAGTTGCTGATCATGATAGAACTTGCTAACTTGGTTAGCTGTTTGTGAAGCAAAGATGAACCCAGTAACATCAATCAAATTTGCAATGTTTGTTGATGCATGATATGAGTACTAGATGCTTTTGCCCTCATTGTTTTTTTATTGGTCTCATCTTATTGTATGGCCTTCCATACTATTATTATGCTTATTATATTTTGATATTACTTTCTTGCTACTTTGATTTATTACTTGTGTTATTCTACATCCATATTTCTTGCATCATTTTACATTTATTGTGGCATTATACATTATCCTATACTTAATCTACTCGGTCATGATTAAATGTTAACCTACTAGCCTTGGTTAGAGATCTATTGCAAATATATGAAAGTCTGGCCATCTTCACATACAACTTGACTTCAATCAAAATTATGCCACAAAACTATGGAAAAGAGACGCCGTTGATGGATCATAAAATCAATCCCAAGTTAAGAAGTAGATCCTGCATTAGCATAGTTATTTATGATCTTTGTGTTAAGTTTATTCGCATATACAAGGCTGAATGCTGATTAGATAGTTATGCTTATTTTTTTAATGGTGATATTGATATTTCAGAAACCTGGCTGGTGAAATTTCACAGGAGTTTGCAAAACGCCAGGTTAGTCTTACTCTTCAAAAAGTTATGATTGAAACTTTAGACCTTGTTATATAATTTATGTTGGTAAATATATTTTTCCATTTTATCATATATTATCTGCTTGGTTGGTTTACTTGACATATATTGGTCTATGTGGTTGTTCTCTTTATTGCATTTTCTGGTTTATGGTAATTGATGGATATATAAATGCATTTATTTTTGTTTTGAATATGCATAAGTGGTGCGTCGACCTCACTGCATCGCCAATATGCATTACTATATGTGGTCATCCCTCATATGGAACAAAAAGACATTCGACTTACAATTGCATGGCCACATCTATGTCCTTCTCGGTATGGTATGGCTGCATATATGGCCAACATCTGGAGCTACATATACAGTGTACTTTATATGGGCCCATATTGTGAAGTGGGTTCAAGCTGATGGTTAGGTTTGAATGGGTTTCAGGTGGACCTAATCGGGTATTAGTAGTGCTAAAATTTGATTATATTATATTTATTGCTGTTGGGTATTAGATACTAAGTAATAAGCACTAATTGTTAGTTGCTATTATTATTATTATTGTTGTTATTGTTGTTTTTGTTGGTATTGCTGCTGCTGCTATTATCCATCTGCAAAAAATATTATCATTATTGTTGCTTTTATTGCACTTGATATATTTATTTTTAAACACATGCACCTGCATATGTAACCCATATGTACCATGGGACCCCTTGACCGCCCACAAACCATAGCCGTTTTTCAAAACACTGTAAGAAAATGGCTCTAATACAGTGCCTTACAAAGAGTTGAATGAAGTAAGAATCTTTTTAGTGATGTTACCTTGATTGCGCATTTGGATGCCATAGTACCCATAGTATATCCAACAATAAGTTATTTCATGTGCATCACCTACTTAGTTTCTTCAGAATTCATTTATTTCAATGCATGAAATAATTGAATAAAAAATATATGAAAAAAATGAAGGATAGTATCAGTTATCGAGCATTTTCTGACCTATGTTTCATCTGTCTCAATGTAAAAATGTGTCATGGCTTGGGGTTGGATGGTTCTAAAACCTTGATGTTCAAGCAAAGTCCTTGCCTTTTGTTTCTGGAAGTGTTTTAGAATGAAACATGGTTGCAATCTTAAAATGTGTTCAATGTACTGACTTGAACGGCTTTGTACTAAGCATATCATAAGGTATTGATATGGTACCGAGGTTCAACACCGCACAAGGGCTGAACTAGCCTATACCGGGTGGAAGCAACCGGTGTGGCCTGATGTCGTATACAGAGTCGTGCGGTTGCTGATTTTGGCAATACCATGGCTGGGCATGACAAAAAAAGCCTGTTAACCTTATCTTAGTATAGGGGTTGTACCATGCCATACCAGGCATACCATACCATAATTGTAAGGTACCGGGTACCAATACAACGAACATTGTTATAGACCTGATTGAGTCCAAGATCGGGACTGATGTCTTTTCAATCTATACAACCAGTGAAAGAGTTGCTTCTACTTGAAATAAGAAGTGGAAGATGAAAAGGAAGAATAAGGTGAGTTATTGGTGCATACGTTATTTACAGGTTCTGCTTAAAACGGATTATAAAGGTATATATACCATATATGTTGAGCTTGCCTATATTGCTGCACCTGCACTATGCTCATTTTAAGCTTGAACTCCTAATCTTGATGGCTTCTTGCATCCTATGCTTCCTTGCAACTTCACATCTTGTGGTCATTTGACCATCATGAAACACCTTCACTGGGACAAGCATTAGTATGGATAAAGATATGGCTGATTTTATTTGGGTTGCTCTATGATTCGGTAGCATAGGATCGATTGAAACTTGTGATCCCGTAACATGTGAACAATTTTCTTGTGTCAAATAAAACCTTAACCACATTTTCACTCACATGCAATTGTAGATGACAAAAGACCAGGTCGATAAGTAGTCTTTATGTAATTGCAAAGTAATTCTGAACCCTCCTTGATTAGGTAGAAAGGAACTCTTGTTCTGAAGACAATTTAATGAAGCATATTGAGACCTGTTAATGCATATGAATTCATTTTGTCGAAGCACATTCAAAAATTGTCCTTATGACCTCGTCTCTTGCCCAACCTGGACATTTTAACATGTAGTAGTAGTAGTAACTTCTCTTAATTGGGCCTTTTCTGATGATGGAATTGCTTGTGTGGTTAAATGTTTGCTCTTAATTAACTATGAATTTATATTTATTTATAAGCCACTTGTTTAGGTGAAAGGTTGCTTATGTGTAGCTAATGTGACCCTTGATGATATTGCACTATGATCCTTGAGCCCAAAAGAACTTATATTATGTAAGTAACCATTTATTGCTACTTGATTAGGTTAATGCTACACATGTTCTTGTTTACATCAAATAAATCTTTACATTAAATAATTGATTATATAGTTCCTTCAACTCTCTTTTCTGTGAACTAAAGGAAATGCTTTTTTAAAAAAAAATTAAAATATTTGACAAAAGGCCTTTTCTTTCTTAGGTTATATTCTTTCTTGTTTGTTCTTGTTCCATGGAAGTTATTACCTTACACTATACAATAGATTTTGACATCATTCCTTTGGAGCACATGATATGTAGAATTATCTGTTGGCTAAGCTGGCCTAGTTTGAGTGCATGAGGGCCAAACTCTTGGGCCTGGCTTATGTTTTAGGGCCATGGGCTTGGTTTGGCTTGGCAATTGAGGTGCATTAATTTTCTTGATTAGCTGAAACTGGGAGTTTTAATAAATCTTGGGCTCCGGTTTTGTTGTTATCTAGGCCCTGTTTGGCATTGCTTTTGGAGGGTCAAAACTTGGAGGGCGAAAAGCTCTTTTTGGTGATGAAATATAGGTGTAACTTATTACATAATAACTTTTGATGTTTGGTTGGTCATGTTTTATATAGCTTTGTCCTTGTTTTTTTTTTTTTTTTTATTTTAAAAAAAAAGTTGTTGTAAAGTATTTATGTTGATAATTAGTAAGAAAAAATATTTATATGTTTTAACAGCCCACTTTGTGTTCATGGGGCCGCTATCTGCTATTTTTTGCTATAAAGCCCCCTGGCTGCTACATGCCCACTATCTGCATTTTTATACACATTTTGATTCCTGATGAAATGTGCGACCACACCCTTTTGACACTGCCAAAGCCCATTTTCACTAATCAATCTTAAAGTACCATATTATCATTGTCCCTGCTGCCATACGCTATTTTCATTTCATGGTGAAATGAATTCATTCTAGCGTGCGGGATTGCTGACATCAATTTAATAAGTTGAGTTTCTACTAAAGTTATAATGAGCCAGCCTTAATTTAACATGACCTTAAGTGTACTTATGCTTCTTATTGGATAATCAATTCCATTGAACTTGCCTACGAAGTTTATAGGTGTTCTTGGTTAATAAGTTTCTCCATTTTGTTGTTTAAATGTCAAACATTTATCCAACTGTCTTGCCTGAAGACGGTCCTTGTTATTCTTCAGGGGCACTTGTATGATTGGCTGTAAATTTGGTTACTTCAGTTACTTTTACTTATTTGGATGTTGTATTTAAGCTTAGAATGCCTCAATATTTGGCCTGACCATTGTAAATTTTGGAGAGCTCACAGAGGTGGCAGGCTGATTGCCTTTCTCTTTATGTTATGCAGTATGATGACATGCCCATAGATGCTCTAATGGAACTCGTTCAACAAATTGTTGCATTTCACATGAAGGTATGCTTTGGATGAAACCCTTGTGATTTAAATTTCTCTTCTTCCTCATTTTTGTAGTTTCTATGTTATGCTTTGTTATCCTGTGCCTCCCGCATTTTTCCATTTGTTTTTAAGATGATGCTCCACTTGTTTCTTGGAAAGTTGTTCCTTGTTTAGTGAAATGGCTAATTTTGGTGCAGCATAATGCTGAGCCGGAAGCTGTAGATCTTTTGATGGAGGTAAGTGATGACCTACTTTTCTGTGTATATCATGAGGTAGCTGTATATGCTGAAATTTTGTCCTTTCAGGTTGAAGATCTTGATCTGTTGATTGAGCATGTTGATGCTACAAATTACAAGAGGGCATGCTTGTACCTTACCAGTTCTTCTAGGTAAGTAACCTGATAGACATGTTCACAAGTTGCATCTAATGTTTTTCTTATTCCAATCATCTTATTTTTTGGCTGAAATAGTTAATGTTACATAGACTGCAATAATGGGACATTCCCATTCCAGCCCTTGTTTTTTGAGTTCATTAGTATCCCAGACTTTGGGTTTCAAACTTTGAGTGCCTTGTCTGAGGAGTGGTCTATCTACCTCCTAGACCAATTAGTTGCAAACAAGTGTATTCTCTATCCACTTGTGCCTTCTGGATCATAGCTCTGCTTCATGTTCATGTTGGCACATATTTAAAAAAAATATTAAGTGGAATTGTAAATTCTAGCATCTCTTATTATTCCTGAATACAGGCCTTGATAATTTAATGACTCTCGAGAATATTATGTCTGAAATAAATGTTGTAATGATATCTTTGTGCTCCGAAGGAGTGTATGTAGTTATATGTATATGTTCAAACTATTAAAATGCTTCATTAAAGTTATGTAGAGAATTTTCCTTTTTAAATTATTTATTTTCTTTAATCATTTTTTGTTGATTGTATGTGTATCATATCTTAACAGTTGAAAAATTACGTTCATTTTTAGAATATCCAACTAGGTTTGAACCATTTGACTATTGCTGTCTGATATTAAAGAGCTTATTCTTTGAATGGCTGAGATCATTCTTGTGACAAGTAACTGGTTCTTTCCTATAGCCAGATCTTTTCACAAATAGTCATGCGAACCAGGCTACACAGCCAAGTGCTTGCATGCCCCTTTCAAGTGTAGGAGCTTATGAGTTAGACAACTTGGAGAGGTATTTTCTGTATTATTGGATGTGAGCAAATCGAAATTGTGAATTTCCCTCCTCCTTTCAAAGAAATAAGTGCATATGTGATCACATCTATTTGTTGATATCAATGAATAGAGGTAACTATTTATTATACCCTAAAAAATTGTTCCTTTTTAATCTTATGGTGTTGCACGGTTATTTCTGTGTCACCTCACGTTCTTTAAGATGGTGATATAGCCGGGAGAAATGGTGAAAGCATACTTTATTGCATTGGAGTTACCACCCTGATACCTACTCACTTGCATGATGGGAACCCTATCAGAAGATTAACTCCTTAAGTTTAGCCAGTGATCCAGATTGAGATTACTGGATCTACTTGCTAAGCATCATGGCATGATTGTTGCCCCGCAAGACCTGTTAAATACATAGCGTGTCTGAATATTACAATCTTGGAACTGACAACAAGTTAGCAGGTGATCATGAGATATGACTTGCAATATGGACCATTATGTTTGGGAAATATATTAATTATGGTCAAATAAATGACAGAGCAGATCATGTTTTATATAAGTCGTAATGGTTTCTGCTTTTGTAGAGGTGACACTGGTATTTGTAGACATTATGATAAACATGCACTTCTGGCCACATGGATGAGACCTAGACTTAATGGTTACATAGCATAAGCAAAGCCATATATCCTCTTCCCAACTTTTTGGGGTTGACTTCATGGATCCGCATTCAGCAAGTATTCTTGTTTAGGGCCACCTCTAATGTTATTTGCAAGTTTCTTGGTATTCTTTTTCACAACCTCTATCGAAAGTTACCTTAGTTATTCCCCTCCTTTTTTTTGCAACCTTCAACACAAATCAAAATACCTCTCTTTACTGGAGCCTCCTCAAATCTATTTGATAGTTAAAATACATGCTTTTGGAAAAGTTTTATTTCAAAAATCATCACAGGGTCAGGTTATTAGCATTTGCATTAGTGCTTTGAGGGCATTGTTCGACTACTGAATTTGGTGTCAAGGCTTGCTTTGAATTTGACATGAGATGTTGTCCATTTCTATAAATGGGTCCTTTCAAACTTGCATTTCCTTGGCTTCTTGTGTGTATGCAGGTATATGAGATATTTCTCTCTTGATGTTGAGGAGAAATAGGATCAGATCTGCATGGACTGTTGTCATTTATCTTAGAAGCTTATTTAGCTGTACTGGGGTCCTTTTTCCCCCTCCATGATTCTTTGCACTCTACATTTCCATGAGCTGTGGTGGTAATGACCACACCATTCCAGTTCTTTCTAATTAATAAGTATGCTTTTTAGCTGCATCCAAGCTACAAAGAAAACACTCTCATTATTAAGTTTAACATGTTATGCAAAATGGTGGAACAAATTTCTAATAAAATATGTTTCACAGCTATCTCCCGAGCCCTGATGACGTATTGGCGTTGGATATAGCATATACAATTTATATGAAGTTTGAAGACTATGCAAGTGCCTTACGAATTGCACTCTTTATTGATAACATTCAGGTCCACTTGTGAGCCCTTTAGTTTTTAGAAACCTCTTTTCACTTCTGACTGGAGCAAGGTTTGGCTATCATGAACATGCTCTAATGAGATTTTGTTGTAATGACAGTATGTGAAACAAGTCTACACATCGACAGAGGATCTGTTGTTGAAGAAGCAATTTTCTTATATTATTGCTCGCCATGTAAGCTATTCCTATCTTACTGAATACTTAATATTTTAATCCTTAGTCAAATTCAATTCCTTATGGTTGGGTGCATGTATTATAACTAACATATTTAGGTCTTTTCATCTTTATATATTTTACGTACCCGCCATTTGCTCAAATAAGAATTTAGGTTTTTAGTTTATTGTGTTAAATTTGAGCTGTCTATCTTGGTAATTTTGGTGCTCAGCTAAATATGTAATTTCTCATTATATTCCCATGTGCTGCTTGATAATCTTGCTTCACTGATCACTGTTATGTGATCCAGGGATTAGTACTGGAGCTTGATGATGATATAGCTGCAGATGATGATGGGGAGGCCCTGCAGGATATAGTCAACAATGTTAAACTAAGTGAAGGATACCTTACTCTTGCTCGTGATGTTGAGGTCATGGAACCCAAATCTCCAGAAGACATCTATAAGGTGCTGGCATTTATAATAGCCTGAGTATTTTTTTTTTTAAGTAATAAATATCAAAATGAGCATATCTTTCATATATTTTTGTCCTTGTTGAATTGAAAACATAAATATGCTTCAGAGTTTCTTTTTTTTTAAAATATCTGATCTATTTTTTTTTTTTTTTTTTAAAGTCTCCTTCCAAAGATTTTACAAGATCATGAATTGTGTCGGCGGTGGATAGCAATTCATGTTTAGGTTATGAATTTAACTAACAAATTTTTATTGATTAATATTTGAGCATTCTAATGCATCCTTTGTTTAGTGAGATAATGAGTTCATGGTTTTGTGTTGCTCCTCTTTTCCTGTCAAAGTTTTAATGAGCATTGCTTTGAGGAGTATGCACGGACACATGCAAGCATGCAGATATATTTTCAATTAAAGTAATGAAAATTCCAATGTATCATTCGGAAAGGAAAATTTATACACACAACACGTGGTTATGTATTCGATACAGTAATGAAATCTATGATCAGGATGTGTCATTTTAAAGAAAAAGGTCACATGTATTCCATTAAGATAATGGAAGCTAAGATGAACAGGCTGAAAGAAAAATATCACAAAGCTTAAATGTGACCATATGGTTATCTGCACGTGCATTTCCACCTGTATACTTCATTTTTAGTGGATTACATGTTTTCTTATTAGGCACACTTGATTGATGGCCGGGCAAGTGCAAGCTCCAGTCTTGATTCAGCTCGACAGAATCTCGCCGCTACTTTTGTGAATGCATTTGTGAATGCTGGTTTTGGTCAGGTATCCCTGAGAGCCCTTTTTCCTTGTATCTCTATGTACTCATGTATGTACATATGTATGCTGTATGTTTTTATTTATTGTAATATTTTGGTATGTAAAGCAAATTTGAATCTTTCCTCTGCTTTTTTGCAGGATAAATTGATGACCGTCCCATCAGAATCTACGAGCGGTGGATCTTCGGGTAGCTGGTTGTTTAAGAACAAGGAGCATGGAAAGGCCAGTGCGGCAGCCAGCTTGGTACAGTCTGTCCTTGTGTGTTATCTGGTATTGAGCTTTTAATGACCATCAGAAATTGATGCCTTCGTTGGCACAAACAGGGGATGATTCTTTTGTGGGATGTGGACTCTGGACTTGCTCAAATTGATAAATATCTGCACAGCAATGACAACCATGTTGTTGCAGGAGCTTTGCTAGGTGTTGGGATTGTCAACTGCGGTGTAAAGAATGACTGTGACCCTGTGAGCTATCTTTTACGTGTTCCCATGGTGATATCTTTGTTTGATTGCACTTATCTCTTATGGAATTTCACTATTTGTTTATCTTTTTCCAGGCATTGGCACTTCTTATTGACTTTGTTAATAAAGAGGACACTATCATTCGAATTGGGGCAATTTTGGGCCTTGGCATTGCATATGCTGGTTCGCACAAAGATGAGGTGAAATTCCTGTAGTTTCTATTCTATCTGTAACCCCTGATTATTCTTGTTTTTCACTGATGTTCTCTGGAATATCAGCTTAGAGCTCGCCTGTCACTTATATTGGGAGACCCAAAAACGCCTCTTGAAGTTCTTGTATTTTCTGCCATCACCCTTGGGTTGGTGTATGTTGGTTCTTGCAATGAAGAAATTGCTCAATCTATTATCCTTGCCTTAATGGACCGAAGTGACACTGAACTGAATGAACAACTTACCCGCTTGCTCCCTGTAGCCCTTGGCCTTCTTTACCTTGGAAAGCAGGTAATAATATTTTTTAGCCTCCCATGGTTTTTGTTCATATATCTTGTGTTTGATTTTTTTTCCCCTTCTGGCATCATTGGTGAAGTTTCATGTATGAAATTACTTCTTCCTTCTAAATCTACATTGTTGGTAAAAGCATTTTCTCAATTGAATGTAGTCCAGGATTTTTCTTTCTGGTGGAAAAAGGAAAAAGGATCCTGATTTTGGTGTCTTTGAGTTAGTGCTCTGGTTGCGTGAGCTTTGGTTCTATGACTAATTTGCTTTCTCACTGGAAAAGGAAGAAAAGAGAGAGGACTGAACCTGCTAGGTTGTATTGTGGAATGGCCTTGTTGGAGGTCACACAGCAACACCAAAATTTTGTTCTGTTCATGATCTGGTTGCTAATTCAGAAGGTTTTGTATGTGACCTAGGGAGCCAGGTTTAGAACGTACTTTTTGTTTTTCCATTTGTGTATGTGGTGGGAATGGCATGATTTGCTTCTCAATCTGCAAATTTTTTTGAAGAAACTTTGGATAAGGGTGTTGGTTTCTTCCTTTTCCACAAATTTTTGTTCAGTTGCGGTTTAGCTGTAGATATTACCTTTATGCTGTGGACATCATTATATTATTGATTGAGATATGTATTACACAACGTTGACTAACAGCATTATTATATTATTGATTGAGATATGTATTTCACAATGCTGACTAACTCCTCTATTGTTATCTTACAATCTAGTTTAACTTTGCCTGCAGGATAGTGTTGAAGCTACTGCAGAGGTTTCCAAGACATTTAATGAAAAAATTAGAAAATATTGTGATGTCACACTCTTATCCTTGGCATATGCTGGAACAGGAAACGTGCTTAAGGTCTTTTGTCATCTGTCATAACGGTAGTGCAGCATTGCATTCAATGAGTTCCGTAAGCTGATAAATATCATCAATTCCATGTCTTGCAGGTCCAGAAGCTTTTGGGGATCTGTGCTCAACATCTAGATAAGGGCGAGACTCATCAGGGACCTGCTGTCCTTGGAATTGCTCTAATTGCGATGGCGGAAGAATTGGGTCTTGATATGGCTATCCGGTCTCTGGAGCACCTCTTGCAATATGGAGAGCAGAACATTAGACGTGCAGTACCTCTGGCTCTTGGAATACTATGCATATCCAATCCAAAGGTAGGTCAATCTTATGGATGTTGGCTTTACGATTGTTGCATTACTATCGCTATTGAAGTTTCACACTTGGACGCAATAGGGTAAAGGTGGGCAAGCAGCATACTGTTGGTTTGTCATGGTTATTGAGTTTGACTTGATTCATGCACAGTTGTAGGTTGAGCTGATACGGTTGATTTTAGCCACTGTCACAGCAGACTAAAGGCCATTGTTTGTGGCCAAAGTAGTTATATGTTTGGACACTGCATGACCCTATATATGATGTTGCCACATAGTTTGGAGTAGTTGAGTAAAGCAAGAAAATGAAAATAAAAGTGGGAGGCGGCTGTTGCTTCCCTACTCCCAAGTTTTTGGTGTAATTTATCCATTTTAGAAAGTGATTTTGTACGCTATGGGCTCCTGAAGTCATGAAACCTTGTCTTGTGGCCTTGTTGGAGATATCGTGATGGCTAGGGGGCCAAACTGGCTGTAAATCAACAATTCTTGCTTCAAGTCTATAATATTTTTGAGTGATTATTGTTTTGCGGCTTATGGAGTCCTCTTTGATCAGGTCAATGTCATGGACACTCTAAGCAGACTCAGTCATGATACAGATGGCGATGTGTCTATGGTTTGTTCCCCTACATGGTGTTTCATTTTATTTTATCTCATTAAGTCGTTACTTTTAATCTAGCATTTGTTCTACAGGCGGCAATCATCTCCTTGGGCTTGATAGGTGCGGGCACCAACAATGCTCGAATAGCTGGCATGCTTCGCAACCTCTCAAGTTATTACTACAAAGAAGCTGGGCACCTCTTCTGCGTAAGCATGACCATTCTTTTCCTGTGTATTCTAGCTGCTACCCGCAATATTCTCAAGTCTCGCCATTTTCCAAATGTATATGCAGGTGAGAATTGCTCAAGGTCTTGTACACATGGGGAAGGGTTTACTAACTCTTTCACCTTACCATTCTGACCGGTTTTTATTATCTCCGTAAGTATTTTTCTTGGAATCCCTTTATATGTTATTAAATAATCGTGAATCACGAGTATTGCCTCTTTACAGGATGGCTCTTGCCGGACTTGTTACCGTGTTGCATGCTTGTTTGGACATGAAGTCGATCATCCTTGGGAAGTATCATTACATGCTTTATGTGCTCGTATTGGCCATGCAGGTGGGGCTTGATACATCTAACCCATGCCTCCTCTCTATTAGCTCTGCAAGAAATGCCCAAAGAGTTAGAAGCTTCCTTTCTTTTGCAGCCAAGGATGCTAATGACGGTGGACGAAAATCTGAAGCCTCTCTCCGTTCCGGTACGAGTGGGTCAGGCTGTTGACGTGGTTGGCCAGGCGGGACGGCCGAAGACTATTACTGGATTTCAGACACATTCTACTCCCGTGTTACTTGCAGCGGGTGAACGAGCCGAGCTGGCTACCGAGAAGTATGATATAACATAATTAAGTCCTGGATTGCATAACGTTGTTTTCATTTATGTTTGATGGTTATCTTACTGCTCGAGTGTGTTGAACTTTGTCCATGCATGCAGATACATTCCACTTACATCAGTATTGGAAGGATTTGTTATCTTGAGAGAGAATCCAGATTATCGTGATGATCATTAAGGACCTGCAACAACACATCCGGCATGGCAGACTAGGTGAAGGTGGTGTGTTAGAGGAACGGCTTTTGTTTGAGAAACGCTGGCTCGGGCAGCTACAAACGCAGTTCCAGTTTGAAGCCTGTGCGGCACGAGAAAAAGATGCCGGGTCAGGGATGGTTTTGTTGTAGCTTTTTCCAAACAGGAGTTGGATTTCCTAAAGAGATGATTTTTTTTTTTTTTTTTTTAAAAAAAATTAAGCTAACTTATTTGCTACTTGTCAATCTATTGCCTTTCTTATTTAAATACGGTGCTGTTCCTTGAGAAAATTCTTCTCAATTATGAATATAAATAGCTTGAAACCAATACCAATAGTTCATTATTTTATTATAAATCTGGTTGTCATGCTCGCCGGCGGAGCATATTTCACTTTTCTTTTCACAGAGAGCTAATCCAGTTTCGGGTTGGAGTCTTGGTACTGTTTTCAGATCTAACCTATTAGCTAATCGGGTTAGGTCAAGTAGGGTTTGCAAAAAAAGGGATTTTGGACTCGGTGGATTATTTGGGTCAGGCTGAGACTTGGTTGGATTAAATCTGTAGTTTGTGTTAATTATTTAGTTTTTTTATAATTAACTAAATGTAAAATGACAAAATTTCGAATAAAATTAAAAAAGTTGGGCATGAATTCAATCCTTTTGTTTTCCAATTTCATTCAAGGAATTTATTATTCACCAGGTGCAAGCTTACAAGCTATAACTTGTAAAATTGTATATCGATATCCTTGAGAACATTGTATATTCAAACAAGTAATAGATGCTCAAATATAATTAAGAGAGCCGGCAGCAGAGGATGTCTTTTGAGATGAGTTGATGGGAATTGTTTTGAGATGAGTCGATGGGAATTAGTTTAAATGAGGACGGTTCAATGAGTTGGGAAGATATGCATGGTGAGGGAGAAGTTTTATATGACTTGGGCTAGTCCTGGTCGGATCAGGATTCCGTGTGACGGTCAGTTGGACGAGGATTTCTTTATTTTTAATAATCTTACTCAAGCTTAGATTCCTTTGCTCGTCTCACTCGGCCAGAAATACCATGGACCATTGCTATTAGATCTGGAAATGAATCAAATATGGGTTGAATACTAACATATCTATATTTATATTTATTTTATTTAATAAATATAAATATAAATATTTATGAGATGTAAAAATTTATATTTATATTTATTTTAAATCGATATAAATATAAATTAGATATTAAAAATATGAATATCTTGAATGATTAAACTTTTGGCCACGGAACCAAAAATAGTATATAGGTGGCATATCAAATTAATAGTATATTGATATGAATATTTATTTTTCTTAAAAATTTATAAATATTATATAAAATTAAATAAAATTATAAATAGAATTAGATATTTGGATATGGATCATATAATTATCTGTCCAGAGCCATATCAGATGCTCAAATTTCTCTCTATTTAGATGGATTTGGATAGATATTATCCAATCTACTTTCATCCATAATTGCTATCAATAATATAACCACAGCAAGATGCAGCGGCTTTCTAGGATTGGCTTGCGGATTAGTTTGGTTAGGTTAGCACAATCTGTCCATTGAAAGGCCCAGCCGGTGTTCAGGAGCCACGCATGCCCGGATACAAACGGGGGAAAAGCTAAAGGAGCGCTACATCCCTTTAGATTGCTCTACCCCGCAAAGCCCTGTCGATCAAGAATCCAAGTCCAAGTCAAACCAGATTGAGAAGATCTTAGCGTAGCTCCAGGCCTCATGGCAAGAAGTCCCACAAGTTCTCCCTGCACCATAGCTAGCTACAGTCCTAGTCCCACGACAAGAAGCTTCTAGACCCCAAGCAGAGAACACATGTGCCTCAAATACAAGGCAATCAATAGAGATTAGAGATATTTTCGCTATCAGTAGAGATTATGAATGAAAGGTCAAGTTGGCAGTTGACAAATCGGTCCGACAACTATGCATTTGTAGAATTGGTAACAGCATCCAACGCCATACACTATTGGCTTTCCTGGAAATCAATCAGGGATTTGGAGTACTTGTCCGACCGAGATCAGACGAAAAACAAGCAGTACGATGCGGCATTCTGCCTGTGAAAGTTCGTCATATCGTTCTAGGAAAATTAATCTTGTTCAGATGATCGTAAAGTCAAATTTAATCACCAAGATCAAAGCTATATCATCGCCAGGATTGAGCTCATGCTTTATAAAGAAAATTCTACTTCAAAAGAGATCAAAATACCAGAAGATCTAGAAAAACCTCGGTCACTTTCAGACAGAGTTGGGATCGAGCTTGCCTACACCAAGCATACGGTAACAAAGATTATCGAAGCAACTCAGAAAGTATCAATAATCGACGAGGAACATTCTTCCAAAAATAATGATGATAAATTGACCATAAAGACATTGATAGAAGGTCGCTACAAGGTAGGGACAAAACTAAAGAAAGATGCTGAACCCTAAGTTCTCTTTGAGGAGGGGAAGGAGATATGCTATACCCTAGAGGCCTTGTTCGATCATGAAACCAAGGTATCTAAAAAGAAGCAATAGCAGCATCAACTAGAAACTCATAAGCTCTTATTAGACTTGGAAATCATCGTCCCACTCCTTGGTCACCCAACTCACTTTCCAGCAACTAGCACATGCGAAGAACCATCGTGGTGAGAATAAGAATGCCTTAATATAGCTTTTAGTCTCACCAATATGCCAATTATAGTTTAAATGTCACGCATCTATTCTTAATGTCATATAAGGGCAAAAAAATTGTTCTCAATAAAGCGCTAAGCAAGAACTTGAACCTTAAAAGATGCAAAGATTGCAGAGGTGCGACAAGATCCCACAAAACAAGATGGATACTTATTATATGTCTTCAAACTAAGGAGGCATCATTGTCAATGTCTTTGAAGCTGATTGAAATTAGTGTACTAGTTGAATTCCATCATAGCAATAATTTACATAAAAACAGTACCCCCTTTTCATGTAGGATGCAATTCGAATCACCAAGCATAACATGAGGCATAAAAAAAATTTCCTACGCCAATTCACTCAATATTTCGGTGGTGGATCATGTCTATCAAGACAATTGTTACCTCGACCAAAGGATCTCATCGACATGTATGAGTTTGATTAAATTAACAATAATGGACCATACACATCATATGCTCCATGGATGTCTACTTGTTAATCGGTTGGATCTCACTGATGTAGGATTGGTCACCTTAGAGATTCTTAGTAATCGGGTAAACTCATAGAATAAAAGTTTTTAATACAACATAAAAGAAAATTCTACTATATATCATGCTTCTCAGTCCAAAAAACCTTGCAGAATTTCAGAAGAATTAAATGAATGATGGTGGAGTCAACATGATGATTTAGACTTATATTGCTTCTTTTTATCTTTGTTGAAGATCGATAGTTGAGATGAATGTAGGATTGAAATCAAATCAGATATGGATCGGATACCAGCATATCCATATCCATATTTGTTTTGTCTGGCGAATACAAATATGGATACGGATATTATTTCGATGTAAAAATTTATTTCTATATTTATTTTAAATGGATACTAATACAATTTGGATACTGAAAATATGGATATAATGACGAATATAACTTAGATAATTAAATTTTATGTTGATCCCATGATTAATTTTGATGATTGCCAAACTTTGAGTGTTTCAGTATTTAACCATGTGTTTCATGAATGGATGTAAGTCTTTCCAGGTATTTAAATTGAAGAATCATTTCAAGAAAAGATCTACAAAAATTCATCAAATCAAAATCTTTAAAGAAAAGATTTTTCTTAAGATTTCAAAGATCAGAAGAAAGAGAGCTCTTTGACCAAAATAAGGAAGACATAAAGTGAAATTCAAATAAAAATCAAATCTCCTTGATTGAAAGTAAAAATTTCTCAAAATAGTCTTGAAGCAATTTTTAAGATGTTTCGAAATTTTTTCGAGAGCTCTCGAGTGGACTGGCATGTCCAAATGCAGTTCTGACACGATTTCGAGAGATCTCAAGTTGAACTCGAGACGTCTCGATCTTAAGAGACAGAAACTTAGTTTCTATGCTCTAAGAGCGAGAGGTCTCGTAGGATTCTCGAGAGGTCTCGAAATCTAGTGAGAGGTCTTGTGAAAAATTGAGAGGTCTCATTTTGCGCGGACGTCCTTCAACGGATAGTTTTGCAATGACTATTTTTCGATCCCAACAGCTATTTCAGAGCTCCTAACGGCTAGAACTCTCCTTCAACAATCTCTAAAGATATTTAAAAGATGGAGAATCAATTGAAAAAGAAAAAAAGAAATTTAAAGAGAGAATCTTTCAGTTTCGGTGATAAACATTGAATATCCAAAGAAAAGAAAAAAGAGAGAAAAATTATGCACAGATTTCAGCGAGCCTTCAAAGCAATCTTTTCTAACATCTTCTTCATTCTCTCAAGTACAAATTGAAGAAAAGCCAAGCTTCGATCGAGCACATCATTAGCTTCTTTATTGGGATTTAAAGAATTTTATTTTTATTTTTATTTTTATGCTGAATTTTTGTACTTATATTTTTTATTTTTTTATAAATTTTTTTGAGAAAAAAAAACTTAGGGATTAGGCCCGTCCAAGCCTAGAATTGGACATTGTAGATTTTGGTTGGTGAGCCCAAAAAATCAACTGGATTGTTAGTAAACCCAAAAAACTAACGATGTTAGATTTTGGTTGGTGCTCCTGTGAAAATCAACTAGGTTTATTTGTGAGCCTAAAAAACAAACACACTGTAATCAAGGATGGATTATAGTAAAAATTTCAAGAGAAGCTTGAAAAATAGATGTAGGTGCGGATTGCACCGAATTACTATAAATCTTTATGTGTTTGTGTTGTGCTCTTTTCTTCTTTTTCTTTGTATACTTTGCATGCTTATAATTCTTGCTTTACTTTCATAGTTTGATTTTGTTATCTTAATTCTACTGCTTATATTGTTTATATTTCAACACACCACTTTGGTTAAAATCAAAGCACATACTTGTTTAGAAAATAAATTTGATTAAAATTTTATAAGAATCTAATTCGCCTCTCCTCTTGGGTTGCTATCTCTGGGCAATATTTTATGACTATAAGATCAAAGATATTATTAAATAGATGATAAAGTAAGTTAATAATATATTTATGTAGTCATATATTTTTTTTAAAAATTAATAATACTATATAAAATTATATATGATTATATATAAATTCGGATATGGATTGGATAATTGTCTATCCATATCCATATCTTTCTTTCTTTTTTTTACGAATATTAGTCAGATCATAAAATTTCTATCCATATCCGATTAATTCGAATACGAAAATGGATTTGGATGGATAATATCCACACTACTTTCATTCCTAGATGAATGTCTTAGAATGATACTTTTTTTATAGATGTGACATCACATAATTGATTGCCAAATAGAGTACTATGTATATAGTTGTTTGATTGTATTTATAGAATTATTTGAAAAGTTTTTTTGAGAAGCTCAGGTAGAAAATGTACTTATAAATAGTGATGGCAAAAACTACCTAACCCATTAACTTGATTTGAGATTGTTTTTAAAGACATAGGTTAGTTATGGTTAGAGCTTTGACCTTGTCATACCAAGAGGATAGAAATGGGGTGGAACAACTCAAGTTGAGTTCAATCAAGATTTTAGATAAAAATCTTTTGAATGCTTGGTCTTATTTTAACAGTAATCCTTTAAATTATTTTAGTAATGAGCTGGTAAGAATTGTAGGGATTCGATTGATATGTTAGGTTAGGTCTATCAAGGAAAATAAATTATGTTATGTTCAGTATATCATTTTCGGGTTGCTAGGGCTAAGGCATCCTTAGTTGATATTGATCAAAGTTTTATATATTATTTTTTTAACTTGACCGGATCCAGACTTGACCTGTGCTAATGCATGGCCTCCACTAGCTTGGTGGTTAATGGCTAGGTAAGAAGGTAATCAAGGTAACAAGACTTCAATTAACAAATTATTATTATGCAAATTAATAATTTAAACATTTTAGTTTAAACCATATATTCCTATAATTATATGATCTAACTTTGTTTATGTTACATAAAGGTCAAGAGTTGAATCCATATAGAACTATTATGGCAAATTCTATCATGCTAATATTATAACTAATAATATTTAAAAGAGGCATGTAGGCCGCCCGGCGCAAGCGAAGGAAACCTACATGCACGATAGATCTCACATGGGGCCTTCAAAACTTGAGGAGCACTGCGGGTACTTGCTTACGAATCATGTGCGGCACTTTTTAGCAAATTCTCCCTGTGACTAGGAGTGTTTTAGGAGGCATCGGAACCAATAGGTAGAGAAAATGAGAAAATTTGGCTGGTAAATATGCATCATTAACTATTTGACTTTTATATCCTATTGTAAATAATATGCTTCAGGTAAAAAGGAAAATATATTGGTTGTATATCTGTCTTTCTTCCTCTCTTATATCAAAAGATCAATAGAATTTTTTTCAACTAAAAATTGGATTTTAAATAATAGAAATTATCCAAGCATTGTAACAAGCATCGTATAAGAAGGAACATAGGTTCTATTTATTTAATGAATAGCGAAGTGATAAAACCATATTGTTAATTTGCTATTGTAAATAACACTTGTTATGAAAATAACTACAATTTTTTTTAAATGATAAAATTATTATGTATATTTTTGGTTATTATCAACATTATATCACTAAATAAAGATTTTAGAGTTGGGTGGTTATAATGCAGTCTTATATTATTTATTTTTATTTGTGATGCTTCAGTTTATATAGTGCAACGTGTGGTGATCCGTATACAAAAATTCAATTTGTGATGGTTGAAAATAAGAGAACCTTTTCTAAATGATGTTATTACAGGGGATTATGTGTGATAATGTAAGTTAGTTTTGAATAATTCTCATGCAAACTAATAATTGACATTAGTTTAATATTGCTGTTGGTGCAGAATCTTATCAACGTCGGGATGAGCTGGAGCGGAGGAGGACGAGATTGCCGTCGGAGATCTGTAAAATAAAGTTCCGTCTGAAGTTGATAGTGGCGGTTTTGGTAGGATTCTCCGACGATCAAGTCAGCTCTTCTGGCTAACAGAAATGAAGTGCTCAGATGAGAGTTCGGCAAAGTTTTGGAAATGAGAAGAGAGCTTAGAGAAAACGTATCTGGAGGATCCTTTTTATAAGTGGAGCTTGATTGATGGTGACAGCGGACCACTCGATGCCTTGTGGAGTTCGATACGGAGAGAAGGGTGTCGTCAGGCTAATAGTAACAGCCATACCGTCCAGTAGCGGACTGTTCGAGGCTTGGTGGAGTCTGTGAGGGAGGGGGCATCGTCTGTAGCAGACTGATGGCGATCGTTCGTCAAGATTTAATAGCCATAATTCGAAGGAAGCAGACGTTGGTTAGTAAAGAACCCCGACATATATCAATTTCAGAGGAGTTCGGACTCCTAAAGTGAATACGTCTGGAGGAGATTATCCGGGAGCAATCCGCTGGAGGAATCCGACTGAAGGAAAAATTTGGAAGGAGTTTGGCTTCTGAAGAAGTTCGACCGAAGAAAAAGTTCGAAAGGAGTTCGACTCCCATAGGAGTCCGACTGAAGGAGAATCCTGAAAGGAGTTTGGCTCCTGAAGGAGTCCAACTGTAGAAGCAATTCGAAAGGAGTTCGGCTCCTAAAGAAGTCCGAATGAAGGAGAAGCTCGGAAGGAGTTCGACTTCCATAGGCGTCCGACTGAAGAATAATTCTGGAAGAAGTTCGGCTCCTGGAGGAGTCCGACTGTAGGAGCAATTCGAAAGGAGTTTGGCTCCTAGAGACGTCCGACTAAAGGAGAAGCTCGGAAGGAGTTCGGCTCCCATAGGAGTCTGACTGCAGGAGCAATCCGGAAGGACTTCGACTTCTATAGAAGTCCGATCGAAGAAGATGTCTGAAAAAAGTCTGGCTCTTGGAGAAGTCCAATCGAAGGAGAAGTTTGGGAGGAGTCCGGCTCCTGAAGAAGTTAGGCTCTTGGAGAAGTTCGATCGAAGAAGAAGTCTGGAAGGAGTCTGGCTCTTGGAGAAGTCCGACTCCTAGAGAGTTCGGCAGAAATTCGATCGTTGGGGGAGTTCGACTGGGGCTCAGCCGCTGTGAAGTTCGGCCAGCTGAAGGGATTCGGCTGGGACTCGACCGACTGAAGGAGTTCCATTGGGGCTCGACCGCTAAGGAGTTCGGCCGGCTGAAGGAGTTCGGCTAAGGTTTGGCCGCTGAAGCTCTTCCATAATCACCGATTGCATTGGGCTAAGTATCAGGCTAAACTTCGGCAGAAGCAGAATTTATCCTCAATAATAGTCTCCTCCACTTCTGAGTTTGAAATTTAAAGGAAGGAAGTACAAAAAAATGATTGCCGAAGTCCTCTTTCGGGCTCTACATCTATTGAAGTTGAAGCTTAGGGGAGATCTTATCTCTAGCCAAGGTTGACGTTGAAGTTAAGGCTTGAGGGGATCCCGTCTCCAACCGAGATCTAGGGAGATCTTGTCTTTTATTGATGTTGCAGTTGAAGCTTGTGGGAGATCTTATCTCCAGTCGAGATTAAAGAAGATCTTCTCTCTTGTTGATGTAGACTTTGAAACTCAAAAGAGATCTTATCTCCAATCGAGGTTGAAGTTATAGTTGAAGCTCGGAGGAGATCTCATCTCCAGTCGAGGTTAAAGTTGAAGTTGAGGCTCGAGAGAGATCTCATCTCCAACCGAGGTTGAAGTTGAAGTTGAGGCTTGGGAGAGATCTCATCTCCAGCCGAGGTTGAAGGAGATCTCATCTCTTATTGATGAAGATGTTGAAGCTCGAGGGAGATCCTATCTCCAATCGAGGTTGAAGTTAAAGTTGAGGCTCGAAGGAGATCTTATCTTCAGCCGAGGTTGAAGGAGATCTCATCTCTTATTGATGCAAACGTTGAAGCTCGGAAAAGATCCTATCTTTAGTAGTCGAGGTTGAAGGAGATCTTATTTTCTGTTGACGTAGACTTTGAAGCTCGAGAGAGATCTTATCTCTAGCCGAGATTGAAGGAGATCTTATCTTTGGTTGACGTAGACTTTGAAGCTCGGGAGAGATCTTATCTCTAGCCGAGGTTGAAGTTGGAGCTCGGGGGAGATCTTATCTCCGATTGACGTAGACTTTGAAGCTTGGGAGAGATCTTATCTCTAGCTAAGGTTGAAGGAGATCTTCTCTTCTGTTGATGTAGACTTTGAAACTCGGGGGAGATCTTATCTCCAGCTAAGGTTGAAGTTGTAGCTGAAGCTCGGAAGAGATCTCATCTCCAATCGAGGTTGAAGTTGAAGTTGAGGCTCGGGGGGATCCCATCTCCAATCGAGGTTGAAGGAGATCTCATCTCCTGTTGATGCAGACGTTTAAAGCTTGGGGGAGATCCTATCTCCAGTCGAGGTTGAAGAAGATCTTCTCTTCTATTGATGTAGATTTTGAAACTTGAAGGAGATCTTATCTCCAGTCGAGGTTGATGTTAAAGTTGAGGCTCGGAGGAGATCTCATCTCCAGCTGAGGTTGAAGAAGATCTCATTTTTTGTTGATGCAGACGTTGAAGCTCGGAGGAGATCCTATCTCCAGCAGTCGAGGTTGAAGGAGATCTTATTTTCTGTTGACGTAGACTTTGAAGCTCGAGAGAGATCTTATCTCTAGTCGAGGTTGAAGGAGATCTTATCTCTAGTTGACGTAGACTTTGAAGCTCGAAAGAGATCTTATCTCTAATCGAGGTTGAAGTTGAAACTCGGAGGAGATCTTATCTTCGATTGACGTAGACTTTAAAGCTCAGGAGAAATCTTATCTCTGGTCGAGGTTGAAGGAGATCTTATCTCCTATCGACGTAGACTCTGAAGCTCAGGAAAGATCTTATCTCTGATCAAGATTGAAGGAGATCTTATCTCCTATTGACATAGACTCTGGAGCTCGAAAAGAGATCTTATCTCTGACCGAGGTTGAAGGAGATCTTATCTCCTATTGACGTAGACTCTGGAGCTCGGAAGAAATCTTATCTCTAGTCAAGGTTCAAGGAGATCTTATCTTCTGTTGACGTAGACTTTGAAGCTTGGGAGAGATCTTATCTCTAGCCGAGGTTGAAGGAGATGTTTTCTCCCATTGACGTAGACTCTGAAGCTTGGGAGAGATCTTATCTCTAGCTGAGGTTGAAGGAGATCTTATCTCTTGTTGACATAGACTTTGAAGTTCGGAAGAGATCTTATCTCTAGTCAAGGTTGAAGGAGATCTTTTCTTCCATTGACGTAGACTCTAAAGCTTGAAAGAAATCTTATCTCTGACCGAGATTGAAGAAGATCTTATCTCCTATTGTTATCGGGCACAATGGGACAATTATTGGGATCTTTCCTCTCATTCCGTCTAGAATGAACGAGGCCTTCAACTGTGCTCAATGTTAGGATGAGGTTCTTCTCCTATTCCTAACGGGTTATGGGGGCACATAAGAGCCATTGTCAGGGTCTCTCCCCCCATCTCATCAAAAATGAATGAGGTCTTCGATTTTGCTCGCATTAGGATAAGATTCTCCTCCTATTCCTAATGGACTGTGGGGGCACATAAGAGCCATTGTCAGGGTCTCTCCCTCTATCTCATTTAAAATGAACGAGGCTTTTGACTTTACTCGTATTTAGGATGAGGTTCTCCTCCTATTCTTAATGGACTGTGGGGGCACATAAGGATTGTTGTCAGGGCCTCTCCCTTCATCTCGTCTAAAAATGAACGAGGCCTTCGACTTTGCTCGCATTAGGATGAGATTCTTCTCCTATTCCTAATAGGCTGTGGGGGCACATGAGGACCGTTGTCAGGGCCTCTCCTTCATTTTCGTCTAAAATGAACGAGGCCTTCAAATTTGCTCATGTTAGGATGAGGTTCTCCTCCTATTCCTAATGGACTGTGGGGGCACATAAGGGCCATTGTCAGGGCCTCTCCCTCCATCTCGTCTAAAATGAATGAAGCCTTTGACTTGCTCATATTAGGATGAGGTTCTCCTCCTATTCCTAACATGGCCACTATTAATTGCTTCTTCCCTATCATCAGATAGTTTTTGCACCGAGAAATAATAATGTTGAAATGGAAGAGTTTTATTGAAGAAAAATTATCAGCAGTACATTCTTGGATTCTCTGAGTCTCAAGGTCGTGGGAGCGTTGTTCCTCCGAGCTTCTTCAAGCGGTAAGTCCTGGATCGGGCGACCTCCTCTATTTTATGCTGGCCTTCTCAATTTGGAGTAAGCTTCTCTTGGCTTTGAGGTTGGAAGATGATGGTTCGCTGAAGTGCCAAGCCCCCCCAGAGGTAGCATTGATGATGCCGGGAGGCGGCCGACCTCCTTGTTGTTCTTCCATCATTGGTGGTTCTGACTACGGCAATGCCCTTAGCTTGCTTCAAGCCGACATTTGTGAAGCATTGAGGGGGGCGTAGTTGTGAAACCTTCTGGGGGAAACTTGTTCGCGCCCTTCCATCGGAGCTTTCTTGACGACGAGCTCGAGAAGGAGTTCGGGCTCGCTTGCGCTCAGGAGGAGGGTCCGTGAGCATGGCCGAGCTTCATTTGGCCCTCCTATGAAACCTCCTGGGAGAAAACTTCATACATTTTTGTTGGAGCTTCCTTGATGATGAGCTTGAGGGGGAGTTCGATCTTGCTTGCGCTCGAAGGGAGCCTGTGAGCGTGGCCAAACTTCATTCCACCCTCCTGCGAAACCTCCTAGGGGAGAACTTTGTGCCTTTTTGTCGAGGCTTCCTTGATGACGAGCTCAAGGGGGAGTTCGACCTCGCTTGCGCTCAGGAGGAGCCCGTGAGTGCGGTCGAACTTCATTCCATCCTCTTGCAAAATCTCTTGGGGGAGAACTTCGTGCCTTTTCGTCGGAGCTTCCTTGGTGATGAGCTCGAGGGGGAGTTCGGTCTCGCTTGCGCTCGGAGGAAGCCCGTGAGTGTGGTCAAACTTCATTCCATTCTACTATGAAATCTCATGAGAGAGAACTTCGTGCCCTTTTATCAGGACTTCCTTGACGACGAGCTCGATGAGGAGTTTGGGCTCGCTTGTGCTTGGGGGAGGATCCGTGAGCATGACCAAGCTTCATTCGGCCCTCTTGTGAAACCTCTTGGGTGAGAACTTCGTGCTCTTTTGTCGGGACTTCCTTGATGACAAGCTCGAGAGGGAGTTCGGCCTCGCTCGCACTCGGGGGGAGCCTATGAGCATGGCCGAACTTCATTCCGTCCTCCTGTAAAACCTTCTAGGGGAGAAGTTCGTGCTCTTTTGTCGAGGCTTCCTTGGTGACGAGCTCGAGGGAGAGTTCGGCCTCGCTTATGCTCGTGGGGAACCCATGAGCGCGGTCGAACTTCATTCTTCCTTCCTGCGAAACCTCTTGGAGGAGAACTTCGTGCCCTTTTATCGTAGCTTCCTTGATGATGAGCTTGAGGGGGAGTTCGGGCTCGCTTGCGCTCGAAGAGAGCCCATGAGCACGGTCGAACTTTATTCCGTCCATTTGTGAAACCTCCTAAAGGAAGAACTTATGCTCTCTATTTTTCTTCTGGAGGAGAATAATGATCCGAATGCGGATCCTCTGCTCTCTATTTCTCCTTCCTAAGGATGACGAGTATGCTAGGCCAAATGCTCTTCCTTGGGATCGATTTTCAATATCCTGATGGTGGGTTTTTTGATGGAGTCATCACTGGGGGCTGCCGCATGGCCTGCACCATCTTGGTGAGGCCCTAAACCCGCTGCATCAGTAGGTTGAACTGCTCCGAATCTACCATGGTCATTGGTGGAGGTGAAGGTTGAAGTACCGATAATGGAGCAGAAATGGATGGATCCGGCTCAGATCTAACGATAGAAGTGATAGATCTTCGAGTAGTCACCTTCTTTTGAGGCATTTCTTGAGATTAAGAAAGAGGGTGAAGATGAACCTTAGAGAAGAAGGTCGATAGGATCGACTGAGCACTTCTTTAAGAATAAGGGTACCTCAGAGACAGAGGTCCTTCCTCTAGCATCAATTCTGTTATCGCAGAATTTGATCGATGTCGGGACGAGCTGGAGTGGAGGAGGATGAGGTCGCCACCGATGATCTATAAAATAAAGTTCCATCCAGAGTCGGTGGTGGTAGCTCCAGCGGAACCCTCTGATGATCAAGTCAGCTCTTCTGCCAACAGAAATGGAGTACTCAAATGAGAGTTCGACAAAATTTTGGAAAGGAGAAGAGAGCTTAAAGCTTAAAGCTTAAAGAAAATATATCTAGAGGATCCCTTTTTATAAACGGAGCTTGATTGATGGTGACAGCTACAACTGTCTAACAGCGGCTGCTCGAGTCCTGATGGAGTTCGATACGGAGAGGAGGATGTCGTCAGGCTGATAGTGACAGCCATATCGTTCAGTAGCGGACTGCTCGAGGCCTGATGGAGTTATCATGAAGGAGGGTACTATCTGTAGCATCGCTTGTAGCAGACTGATGGCGACCATTCATCGAGATTTAATAGCCATAGTTCGAAGAAAGTAGGCGTTGGTTAGTGAAGAATCCTGACATATATCAATTTCAGAGGAGTTCGGACTCCTGAAGAAAATACATCTAGAGGAGATTATCCGGAAGCAATCCGTTGGAGAAATTCGACTGAAGGAGAAGTCCGGAAGGAGTTCGGCTCCTGGAGAAGTTCAGTCAAAGAAAAAGTTTGAAAGGAGTTTGGCTCCCGTAGGAGTCCAACTGAAGGAGAATCCTGAAAGAAGTTTGGCTCCTGAAGGAATCCGACTGCAGGAGCAATTCAGAAGGAGTTTGGCTCCTGAAGAAGTCCGAATGAAGGAGAAGCTCGGAAGAAGTTTGGCTTCCGTAGGCATTCGACTGAAAGAGAATTTGGAAGGAGTTCAGCTCTTAGAGAAGTCTGACTGCAGGAGCAATCCGGAAGGAGTTCGACTCTTGAAGACGTCCGACTGAAGGAGAAGCTCGGAAGAAGTTTGACTTCCGTAGGAGTCTGACTGCAGGAGCAATCTGAAAGGAGTTTGGCTTCAATAGAAGTCCGACCGAAGGAGATGTCTGAAAAAAGTCCGGCTCCTGAAGAAGTCCGGCCAAAGGAGAAGTTTGGAAGGAGTCCTACTTCTAGAGAAGTCCGACCGACAGAGAAGTCTGAGAGGAGTCCAGCTTCTAGAGAAGTCAGGCTCCTGGAAAAGTTCGACCAAAGAAGAAGTCTGGGAGGAATCCGGCTCCTGGAGAAGTCCGATCGAAGAAGTCTGGGAGGAGTCCGGCTCTTGGAGAAGTTCGGCTTCTGAAAAAATTCGATCGAAGAAGAAGTCTGGGAGGAGTCCGGCTCTTGGAGAAGTCCGGCTTCTGGAGAGTTCAGCAGGAATTCGGCCGTTGGGAGAGTTTGACTGGAGCTCGGCCGCTGAGAAGTTCGACCGGCTGAAGGGATTTAGTTGGAACTCGACTGCTGAGAAGTTCGACCGGCTGAAGGAATTTCGCTGGAACTCGACCGTTGAGGAGTTCGACTGGCTGAAAGAGTTCGGCTAAGGTTTGGCCGCTGAAGCTCTTCCATGATCATCGATTGTATTGGACTAAGCATCAGGCTGAACTTCGATAGAAGTGAGATTTATCTTCAATAATTCCATCATTAAAGACCATCACTTAGAAAAACATATGGGTATCTAAATTGCTTGAACAATATATGCGTAAGTTTGCATTTTTATCTTTTTATGATTTTCTTCAATATCCTAAAGTTAGTTATTCTAAGTCATCAATTATTCCTAAAAGATGGCCTTGACTAACCTATCTGACTGGTTTCTAATGACTGTGTGACTGAGGATAGAGTTATAACTTTAAGTAATCAATTTTTAAACTTGATGCAATAGTTTAAAATTACGATCAAGATTTTAGAATTGATGCGCAAAAGTCTTATCTTTCCAATAATCAAACACCAACGCAATTTATAATCCCCATGCTAGCACAGAACTATCGTCTCTCTTCTTTCTCCGCTCTTACTTTATTGAATAAATTATAATTTTTTAAAAAACATTAAAAATAAAATATATTTATATCCAGTAATTTGAAATATTGTTTATACTTTAATTCATATCGTTAATCAGGCTGTTAATTTGAAGTGGGAGTCAAACCGCACATTAAAATAAATTTATAAAATGACCAAAACAGCAATGCATCGTATCCGTAACGATGATTTCCCCAAGATGCTCTGCCCACCGGTTAACCCCCACACCCAAATAAAATCCCCGACCACAAACCCTCTTCTTCCTGACCAGACGAGAGAGAAGGAAGCGGTGGTCCCTCCGTGGCTTGTATTCGGTGATCCGATGGGCGAGATGTAGCTCTCCCTCTCCGTCAGCGGCGTCACCGGCGAGGAGGTGCTCGCCGCGCTGCAGCATTTCCTCCTGTCGAGCAACGAGTCAGTGGAAAACTCAGACGCACCGCTGGTGCACGCGTTCTCCGGCGACGAGTTCCGGATGTACGAGTTCAAGG
>QRFJ01000561.1:63479-153401 GCA_006176705.1 Cocos nucifera
CTCCCCCCGATCGCGTCACCCCTCCTTCCCCCTTGGTTGGCGTCGCCCTCGTTCCCCTCCCACTCGGCCTTCCATCCTAACTGCCCCTCCTGCCACTGCCACCCCACCCGACCCCCCACCCCTCCATCCGACCCTCTCTCGGCTCCCAGCAAAATCCTCCTCAGTGAACCCCCTCCACCCTCGCTTGGCCCCCGCGAAACCCCCTTCGACGAACCCCCCTCCACCCTCGCTCGCCCCCCGCGAAACCCCACCCCCCCGCCCCCCCCATCTGACCCTGCCTCGGTCCCAGCGAATCCCCTCGCGGCGAACCCATCCAAACCTCCCTCGGCCTCCTAAGAAAACCCCCTCCGACGAACCCCCATCACCCTCGACCCTCCGTCGGCCCCCGTGAACTCTCCCCCACACTCTATCTCTTCTGTCCTGGTGCAAACTAAACCCCTTCCGCAAGCCCCCTCCACCCTCCTTTAGCCCTCGCGAAACCCCACCCCCCCACCACCACACCATTCTGACCCTCCCTCGATTGAGTGCGAAGAGCCTCCTTCGGCCTCTCATCATTGTGCCCCTCCCTTGCCCCCCATCCCGGCCGCCCCTGCTCTCTCTCTCTCTTTCTCTTTTTTTCTCTTCTCTATCTCACTATCTTGCTTTTGTTTCGCAGGTTATCTCTAGTGCAGTCGTCCTCCTCTAGCACCGTCGCTGGCGATCCTTGAAGCTTTCGATGCGACTCGCTCTCTATGGTCACGGGAATTTTTTTTTTAATTTTATAGTATTATTTATTAATCATATATATTTATAATAATTTATAAAATATTTATAATAAATATTATAAATATTTATTATAAATATTATAATTATCTGTATATCATAATTTTTGGACCATACCATGGTGGTAGCCTTGGGTCATGCCATATTGGCGGTTGTGGACTAGATCTGTCAACGGGTTAGGTTTGGATTGAAACTTGGATATTCAGATTCGGATCTAATTTTAATTACTAGTATCGAATCCAAATCCAAAAATTCGATGGGTCTATACTTGAGAGAGAAAGGGATCCGACCTCGCCGCCATCATTAGGAGGAAGGAGATCCGACCTCATCGATGAGGAAGATCGAGAGAGAGAGGGAAGGAGGGGATCCAGCCTCGCCGGCATCATTGAGAGGGATGGGGTCCGACCTTGCCGGCGAGGGAGATCGAAAGAGTGAGAGAGGGAGGGATGGGATCCAACCTCGCTGGCGAGGGAGATTGAGAGAGGAAGAGAGGAAGAGAGGAAGATCGAGAGATGAAAAAGCTGGGAGGAAGGGGTTCGACCTCGCCATCGTCGCTAGCAAGAGAGGGAGAGAGAGAGAGTGATCGAGGGAATGGCACACAACTAAGCCGGCTCGGATACACAGCCGAGCCGTTTGGGGGAGGATCCTAGCCGAATGTCTCAGGCATGGAGCCAGCTCGGCTTTCGAGCGAATAGAATTTGATATGTCTCTCTAAGATTCCAACTTTAAGCTCTAAGGTGCCACCATCATCTACTTTGTTCTTTTTTCAGATTTTTGGATTAACACTAAGATTCACACAAGAGATCGGATCTACGACTGTTGCTCATCCTTAATTATTTATGAATATAATTCATGTTGTAGAATTTATAGCATAACATTTTCTAGATGTTTATATCATGTTGCTTTTATTTATTGCATTACATAATGATATACCCATTAATTGATTAATGTATATATTAGAGACTATTTATTGATGCTATACTAATATTATTGTTCAACATGTTATATTGATTAATGTTCATTAACATTGCAAGTTACGATGGCACCGAACATCATCTAACTTTCACCCCTGCCCCTCGACGGGTTACGCGTAGTTCAGCATCCGAGCAGTCGAAGCATACTCCATCCACCTCGACATCGACTGCTCAAAAACCTTCATCATCGACATCTACTCCACCGACGGTATCTACTCTACTGACAGCTGAGCCTCTATCATCGCCCATATCTGAGGCACATGCTACTATGTAGGCATTTAAATATATATTTTTATTATATTAGTATAACTTTATTTTTTATATAGTATTTATACACTTATATATTTGCATAACGTATGTTGGGGATGAACCCCACTCCCATCGAAGTCTAGCCCAATGCTCAGGCTGGTGCAGCCGGTAGTCACGAAAGGATTTCAGCGGATGAGCCTTAGCCGAACCTCTTCAGCTGGTCGAACTCTTAAAGATGTCAAGCTCCTTCGAACTCCTCAGCGGCCGAGCTCCTTCGGACTCTCGACGTCCGGGCCTTAGCCGAACTCCTTCAACCGACCAAACTCTTCAGCAGTAGAGCTTCAGTCGGACTCTCGCGAGAGCCGAAGTCCCTCCATGCTCCTCCCGCCAAATGCCAAGAAGAGCTGAACTCCCTCCGCACTCCTTCGGTCGAACTCCTTCCGAGCTTTCTTTCGGTCGAACTCCTTAGCAGTTGCACCCTGGCCGAACTCCTCAGCGGCCGAACTCCGATCGGACCCCCATAGAAGTCAAACTCCTTCCGAGCCTCCCCTTTGGCCGAACTCCTCTAAGAGTCCGAACTCCTCTAAAATTGGTATATGCCCGAGTCCACTGACCAACACCTACTTTCTTGAGCTACGACTGTCGAACCTCGGTGGTATGGCCGTCACTATCAATCTGATGGCACCTCTTCCTCTGTAACAAGCCCCATGCGTTCCGCAACTGGACGACATGGCCACCACTACTGGCGATACCACTCTCTCCAAAATCAACCCCATGCGGCCCATGATCCGTCAGTATGACTGTCACTATCTGTCTGATGACACCTTTCTCTTCATATCGAACTCCATGCAGCCCCGACCCACGATCGGACGATATGGCTATCACCATCAATCAAGCTCCGTCTATATAAAAAGGACCCTCCAAATATGCTAACTTCGATCTCTAATCTCTAAGCTTTAAGCTCTCCTCTCCTTCTCTAAGCTCAATGGAACTCATTCCCGAGCACTCCATTCCTGTTGGCCAAAGCTGACTTGATCGTCGGAGGGTCCTGCCGGAGCCAACCCCCACCGGCTCCGAACGAAACTTTATTTTGCAAATCTTCGACGGCGACCTCATCCACCTCTATTCCAACTGGATCCGATGACGATCAATTTCTGCGTCAACAGATTGATGCTTGAGGAAGGATCCTGAACCACCGAGATTTTCTTATGCTTAAAGAAGTGCTCAACAATGATTTCTCTCTTTCCTCTCCGAAGATCTCTCTTCTTAGAGTTCTTTTTCGAAGAAAAAATGCCTCCTAAGAGAGCCTCGACTCAATGATCGGCAGCCTCCATGGCTCGATCCCGTCCAGATCTATCTGCTCCTGCTTCAGCTCTGACAACTCAGGTTCCATCCGTACCCATGATAGATGTGGAGTAGTTCAACCTACTTGTCCGATAGGTCCGTGGCCTCACGGATGCAATACGGGCCATGCATCAGCCTCCGACGGTGACTCCACCAGAAAATCCGCCATCCGAATGTCGAAAATCGATCCCAAGGAAGAGTACTCGGATCAGTGTACCCACCGCCTCTTGGAAAGAAAAATAGAGAGTCGGAGATCCATGTTCGGATCATGGTTCTCCTCTGGAGGAGACCTTTCTCGTTTGTAGTCGGAAGTCCCCCAAGATCTACAACCAGGACGACGCCCTTGATCACAGACTGTGGGAGATAGATCGATGGATTGAAGAGCTCGGCCACGTTGCCCCGACTCATCATGTCGACATCCGCACCGATCTCTCTTTCTCCCTCCAGATTATGCAAGAGTCCGTTCCACCGAACTTCAAGCTCCCTCAACTTAAAAACTATGATGGAACCTCCAATCCGGTTGATCATCTGGAGGCCATCCAGACCATGATGCTACTTCACAATGCTTCAGATGCCATACTGTGTCGAGCCTTCCCATCTACCTTAAAGAAAACAGTGAGAAACTAGTACTCGACGTTGAAGCCGAGTGCGATCTTCTCTTTTGATCAGATGAGCCGTCAGTTTGTGGCTCACTTCATCAGCAGCTGACGTTTGCACCAAGGTTCGGATTTTCTGATGAACGTCAAGCAGAAGCAGGAGGAATCCATCCGAGCTTACGTCACTCGATTTAATACCGCAGCATTGAAGGTCTGGGACCTAGACCAGTCTATTGCGATGGCCGCACTCAAGGACGGCCTTCAGATAAATGACTTGCTATTCTTCCTAAAAAAAAGTATCCCAGGAACTTCGCCGATCTGCTGGCTCGGGCCAAGGGATATGCCTATGCGGAAGAAGCCTTCAAGTTGAAGGATGAAGAAGCCTTAAGGGAGCGACGGGCAGATGAGTATGATAGACCCACCGTCGATGGAGAGTCGAGTGAAGTTCGATCGCACTCACGGACTTCCTCCAAGCGTAGGCGGGCCCGAACTCCTCAAGCTCGCCACCAAGCAAGCCTCGATAGAAGGATGCAAAGAAGCCCTCCTCCCGAAAGGTTCCGCGACTGTGCCCCCCTTAACGCTCCTCGAATTCAAATTCTCATCGAAGTTAAGAACCAGCTGTCGAGACTATAAGGGTTATGATCTCCCCCAAATAAATGCGATTGAAGCAAGTACTGTCTCTACCATCGTGACCACGGCCATAACACTGAGGAATGCATTCAACTTCGAGATGAAATTGAGGAGCTCGTCAAAAAGGGATGGCTGGACAAATTTATTCGACGCCAGCCCGAAGCAGGAGAAGATCGGCCAAGGGCGCTGCCGTAACCAAAAATGATAAGGTCAGCCACCTCACGATGTCATCAACATTACCCCAGGGAGGAGCTTGGTACATCGGCGATTCATCACCTCCCAGCATCAAAGCCAAGAGAAACATGCTCCAAATTGAGGAGGCCAGCATGAGATAGAAAAGGTCGTCCGACCCGGAGGTTATCGCCTGAAGAAACACAGAGGAACAACGCTACCACAATCCTGAAACACAAAGAATTCGGGGATGCGTTGCCAGTAACTTTCTTTCAATAAAATTCTTTCCTTTCAATAATATTGTTTCTGAGTGCAAAATCTATGTGATGACAGGAAAAGAAGTAGTTAATAGTTGCCATGTTAGGAACAGAAAGAGAACCTCGTCCTAACACGAGCAGGTGAAAGACCTTTAACCTTGGCCAAAGATAAGATCTCTTCCGAGCGACCGCGACAACCTCGGCCAGAGATAAGATCTCTCCCGAGCGACTGCGATAACCTCGGCCAGAGATAAGATCTCTCTCGAGCGACAACCTCGACTAGAGATAAGATCTCTCCGAGCGACCGAGCCAAACCTTAGCTAGAGATAAGATCTCTTCCGAGCGACCAAGATAATCTCGGCTAGAGATAAGATCTCTTCCGAGCGACCGTGACAACCTCGGTCAGAGATAAGATCTCTTCCGAGTGACAATCTCGGCTAGAGATAAGATCTCTCCGAGCGACTGAGCCAACCTCGGCTAGAGATAAAGATCTCTCCCGAGCGACCATGACAACCTCGGCCAGAGATAAGATCTCTTCCGAGCGACAATCTCGGCTAGAGATAAGATCTCTCGAGCGACCGAGCCAACTTCGGCCCGAGATAAGATCTTCCGAGCGACAACCTCGGCCAGAGATAAGATCTCTCTCGAGCGATCGAGCCAACTTCGGCAGAGATAAGATCTCTTCCGAGCGACCGCAACAACCTCAGCTAGAGATAAGATCTCTTCCGAACGACTGCAACAACCTCGGCCAGAGATAAGATCTCTCTCGAGCAACAACCTCGTCTAGAGATAAGATCTCTTCCGAGCGATCGAGCCAACCTCGGCTAGAGATAAGATCTCTTCCGAGCGACGGCGATAATCTCGGCCAGAGATAAGATCTCTCCCGAGCGACCGCGATAACCTTGACTAGAGATAAGATCTCTCCCGAGCGACAATGTCGGTCAGAGATAAGATCTATTCCGAGCGACCGAGCCAACCTCGGCTAGAGATAAGATCTCTCCTAAGTGACCGTGACAACCTCGATCAGAGATAAGATCTCTCTCGAGCAACCATGACAATCTCGGTCAGAGATAAGATCTCTTCCGAGTGACAACCTCGGCTTAGAGATAAGATCTCTTCCGAGCGATCGAGGTAACCTCGATTAGAGATAAGATCTCTTCCGAGCGACCGAGCTAACCTCGGCCAAGCACCCGAGACAACCTCGCTAGAGACAAGATCTCTTCCGAGCGACCGCGACAACCTCGATCAGAGATAAGATCTCTCCCGAGCGACCACGATAACCTCAACCAGAGATAAGATCTCTCCCGAGTGACAACCTCGGCTAGAGATAAGATCTCTCCCGAGCAATCGAGCCAACCTCGACCAGAGATAAGATCTATCCCGAGTGACAACCTCGGTTAGAGATAAGATCTCTCCCAAGCGATCGAGCTAACCTCGGCTAGAGATAAGATCTCTCCCAAGCGATCAAGACAACCTCGACTAGAGATAAGATCTCTTTCGAGCAACCGTGACAACCTCGGCCAGAGATAAGATCTCTCTCAAGCGACCGAGCCAACCTCGACCAAGCACCCAAGACAACTCGACCAGAGATAAGATCTCTTCCAAGCGACGCCGACAACCTCGGCCAGAGATAAGATCAGAGACGACCATGGCAAGAGCGCCCGAGACAACCTCGGCCAGAGATAAGATCTCTCCCAAGTGACCGAGTCAACCTCGATCGGAGATAAAATCAAGAGACCACCTCGGCCAGAGCGCCCGAGACAACCTTAGCTAGAGCACCCGAGACGACCTCGGCTAGAGATAAGATCTCTTGCGAGCGACCGCATCAACCCCAGCTATAGATCAAATCTCTTTCGAGCACCCGAACTGACCTCAGCTGCAGAAAATGAGAGCTCCCCCAAGTCGACCTCAACTGTAGGAGAGGAGATCCCCCCTGAGTCAGCCTCGACCGCTAGCGACAATATCACCCCCGAGGAGCTAAACCTTCGACTCGACCGTAGGGGGCGAGATCCACTTTAACCTCGGCTGGAGATGAGATCTCCCCCGGGCTTCAACTTCAGCATCAACTTTGGCTGGAGATGAGATCTCCCCCGAGCTTCAACCTGAACCAGCACGGAGCCCAGAAGAGGACTTTGACAGTCGCCTTTTCTGCACTCCCTTCCTTTGAGTTTCGAACTCTGGAGTGGGAGGACTATTGTTGGGGATGAATTCCGCTCCCATCGAAGTCTAGCCCAATGCTCAAGCTAGTGCAGTCGGTAGTCACGAAAGGGTTTCAGCGAACGAGCCTTAGCCAAACCCCTTCAGCTGGCCGAACTCTTAAAGATGCCGAGCTCCTTCAAACTCCTCAGCGGTCGAGCTCCTTCGGACTCTCGGCGCCCGAGCCTTAGTCGAACTCCTTCAACCGGCCGAACTCTTCAGCAGTAGAGCTTCAGTCGGACTCCCATGGGAGCCGAAGTCCCTCTGCGCTCCCCCCGCCAAACGCCAACGAGAGCCAAACTCCCTCCGCACTCCTTCGGCCGAACTCCTTCTAGGCTTTCTTTCGATCGAACTCCTCAGCAGTTGCGCCCTGGCTGAACTCCTCGGCGGTCGAACTCCGATCGGGCCCCCACAGAAGTCGAACTCCTTTCGAGCCTCCCCTTTGGCCGAACTCCTCTAAGAGTCCGAACTCCTATGGAATTGGTATATGCCCGAGTCCACTGACCAACGCCTGCTTCCTTGAGCTACGGCTGTCGGACCTCGATGGTATGGCCGCCACTACCAGTCTGGCGGCACCTCTCCCTCCGTAACAAGCCCCATGCGGTCCGCAACTGGACGACATGGCCACCACTACTGGCGATACCACTCTTTCCGTAATCAGCCCCATGCGGCTCACGACCCATCAGTATGGCTGTCACTACCTGCCTGACGATGCCTTCCTCTTCGTATCGAACTCCATGCGATCCCGGTCCGCGATCGAACGATATGGCCATCACCATCAATCAAGCTCCACCTATATAAAAAGGACCCTCCAGATATGCTAACCCCGATCTCTAATCTCTAAGCTTTAAGCTCTCCTCTCCTTCTCTAAGCTCAGTGGAACTCATTCCCGAGCACTCCATTCCTGTTGGCCAAAGCTGACTTGATCGTCGGAGGGTCCTATCGGAGCCACCCCCATCGGCTCTGAATGGAACTTTATTTTGCAGGTCTCCGATGGCGACCTCGTTCACCTCCACTCCAGTCGGATCCGACGACAATCAGTTTCTACGTCAACAATGTATTTGCATTGCAGGTGCATCATCCAGTCGGACATTTCGTATGGCACACATGTGGAACCGTCAGCATCAGGTGATAGTATATTATGATGCAGAGGAGAGGCCGATAGGGGAGACCACACGGAAGATGCATTCCTTTTTTGAAGTGCTTATGAGGCGGTCGGACATCATTTCCGTAGAGCCCAGAGACTGACATTTAATAGATGCTGCCGTCAAGGATCGGATATGAAAGGAGATATGGATAAATACGTACATCTTAGTTATATTTATGCATTTTCTATATTTATACTATATATATTTGATTAGAATAGTTTTATAACCAATTTTTAATAAATTTATGCAGAGGAGGTATGACTTTTTCGATCATGAGAGGGTTCGAGATGCCCGACTGAAGAAGATTGAAAAGTTGTACAGTGGTTACAAGGTCAAGCTCCATAAAGGATGGCTCAAGCACCGACAAGACACTTCGGAGGAGCTTGTTCTCTGGATATAGAAATATCCTCTAAGTTAGTGGGAGAGGATGGTTAGACACTGGAGAAGCCAGGAGTTCAAGATAAAATTTCTAACTTTTGAATATTTCAATACGCTTAAAATTTTATTTAAATATTTTTTAAATATTTATTATTTATTTGAATATTTGTTAGGCTACCTTCCATTAGAATCGGAAGAATCGTACAGCCTAAAAGTATATGCATACTCTAGACCGCGAGTCTATGGCTAGTCGTGTACATAGAGAGATAATTAATTCTAAATCTTACTAAATAAATTAAATTCATATTTTTTATCATCTTTCTGATAAATTTGTTCTTTGTTATAGCTGATAAGAGATGGAGTGATGCCCAGCCGTAGTAAGATCTTCTGATCCAACCATACAGATAAAACGGGCAGGTCGATGAATGCCGCGATCAGGCGTATTTTTATAAGTATTAAATATATTAGTATATATGACTAGTATTATAGCATTTCTTATAACAGGATCAATTAGATGCGCTCACGAGCGAGGGCCCGGATACCTCTAGGTTCCATGACCATCTATCTCAGGTCTTGAGGCCTGAGCACTCTAAGAGGATCCGATGTAGGTCCGAACACACGCCAATGAGCTACTGATCCGAGACGAGCGTCTCCTCATAGACTTTCGGTGTCGTCAGTCGAAAGGAGCTTGAGGAGGCATTGGCATGGACAGATCATGCTGCGATGCAGGCAGATCGGGCTGAGGAGCATGCATCTCATCTGAAAAGCATCGTGAGAGATATGATGTCGACGCTCAGTGCGCATTTTGAAGTCACGAACTTTGAGGATATGTTGGCCCGCATTCCAGCTCCAGCTTCGACTATGGGTCCAGCTGCAGCTCCGACTCCGACTCTCAGTGACGACGATGATGATGTAGATTTAGGAGACTTTTAATGTATTTTTTTTAAAAAAAAATATTATAATAAATTTTATTCAATAATAAAATTTTAACATTTCAAAATAATTTTTGTGTTTATTATATTTTCTTATGTTATATATCTATATTTATCAGATAAAATATATAAAAAAATAAAAAAAATTATTTTTTTAATTATTCAAGATCTACGGCAGTGGTTTTATAACTGCTATCATATCCGTGCCAACCGCTGCTATAGGTCCCTGATGCAAATGGTGCCAACCACTGCATTAGACCTATGGCAGTAGTTATGTAACCGCTGTTATAGATTAACTATGACAGCGGTTAGGTAATCGCTGCTATAGATCGATCTATTGTAGCGATTTATAAACCGCTGTAATAAGCTATCTATGGCAGTAGTTCAAACAACCGTCGTAACAATCACTGTCATAAAGCTATGGCGATGACTGTAGTAGCAGCGGTCTGCAGCCTATGATAGCGATTTTTTGGACTACGGCAGCGGTTACCGTAGCCCTTTTTCGTAGTAGTGCTATCTTCATGCGGAAAGTTTTTTTAAAAAAAACTTTTAATCAGATAATTTCAAAGAGATAAATAGAAACAAAATGCATTGGATTCATTCATTTTCATGAAAATTGCAAACCCAAAGTATTTAAAACCATCATCCATGTTACTTTAAAAAAAAAAATCATGAATGATGCCCTATATAACCTAAAGAAGGAAAAAAAAACTGATTCAAGGGAAGCAAAAAAGGGAAGATAAGGGCTCACTTGGTATTGCATTCGTTTTTCTATTTGTGTTATTAAAAACCAGAAACCGTATCCAAGTCCAAACGATGAAACTCTTTTTCTTTTTAAAGTTGTTTGGTGAAAATCTCTAGAAGTATTAGAAGGAAAGATTTATTGATTTGGTATAAATGTTGTACAAATGCCGTCTTTTGCATCTTTCAGTGTATCAGATTTCGCTAGTTTGTGGGGAAAAAAAAGTAGAAACGGTGCCAAACGGATCTTAAGCAATCCAAAAAATAGGGGAGGAAAACTGTGCAAAATAGAAAAAATAAAATGTAAGTGGACAAGATCATACCTTTCAATTTTTGATATCCTTCCAATTTTTCTTGCTCTTTTACGTGCATGGAGGAGACGACTTTTTTGTTTGCCGGAAGTGGAGGCCACTATTTTATTTCTATCCACAGAAGTTAAGTAGATGGAAAGAAATAAGTTCTAGGGATATAATAGAAACTATAAAAAATTATTTGAGTTCTAATTCTTTTCTCTCTAAATCTATCTGGTTTAGAAGAGAAAAAAATTAAACGTCTGAGGAAATTGATATTCTTTCTTTTTCTTTTTTTTTTATTTTTTTATGAAAAAACTTTCAATAAAGAGAAAGTGTTAACTCTCTCTCCTATTCTTTTCTTCTCTCCTATTCTTTCCTCCCAACCAAGATATTAAAAGAAAAAAGTTAGAAGAAAGATAGGGAGAGGCTTGGATTGGATGTCTAAAATCAAATTTTAGGATCGTTCTTTTATAGTCATCTAATATGATAGTTTATGACCATTGAGACTTTTACTAATCCATTAAAGTCTTTAAAAAATCCAATGGTCAAAATTTTTAATAAGGATTCCAATGGTTAGAAAATAAAAATGAATTAAATGTACATGGTCGTTGGTAATTAAGAGTCCAACGTACGATTAAAAATTAGTATAAGAAGATTAAAATATTTAAATAATTAAATTAAAAATAAAATTAAAATGCTTGGAAGAGAATTTAGTAAAAAAATTTGAGTTTTTCATTTTGGATTCTCTCCAACAATCCCCACAAAATTTAAATTTTTTAAAAAATTATAAAATAAAATAATATAAATTTATAGATGCTTATACTATGCAATGTGTAAGGTAACTTAACCTTATTTAGTATAAATAATTTTCATCTTTAAAAAATGGAGTAAATCAGATCTTGAACTACGTTTTTTTAACCCAAACTTCAACTATCATATACATAATATAGAATTTCTTCATCGCAAGTATGTACATTAGTGACACTGTACATGTATCATAATTTTTCATAAGAGTTATTAAAAATAGCCCAAATCTTATATCCGCAGCATGTATGAATACTCTCATATAGGTGAATCCCTTCAAGGATGTGTGTAGTATCACAACTCAAAAAATACCTCTTGGATCTTATTAAGAGTTAAATTTTTCCTAACCACTACATAGGAGCACTAATCACTATAGGAATGGGATGAAGCCCATGACTCCTATATCAAATAAATCACTTGTGCTTTCTCATCAATCAATTAGCTTGTTATTACCATATTAAACCTTCTTCTAATATGGAAAGCTTAGTAAACTATATGAATATACACCAGTTGGCAAGGTAGCATAATAAATATCAAAGAAAATGCAACAAAAGAAAATTCCGACACATTAATACATAACTGAGTGATAAATTTAACATCTCAGAGTCTTAAGTTGGTCGGATGCAAACCAATATTTAGCCATGTTAAAATACAAGCAAATTCATATGGTCATGAAAATTTGTGTTTCTTAACCTTCTGTTTCAAAAATGAATCACTAAATATCATTAACTTGCATCCATTAAATTCTTTCATTAATTCATAAAATTGTACATACCCTAACAGTTAGATCCTAATCCCTGAGATGCCCCTGGCTACTCCAAATCATTTGTTCCCATAAGAGGCCTCATCCTCAACCAGTGCCTTGGATGGTTATTTCAAAGTGAACTACTAAGTCAGTTGTTTTAAATCGTGACATTCAAACTAGATGAGGCATCAGATAGAAACAAGATGCTCGAGGGAGTCAACGGCAAAGAAATTCTAAATGTGTTTGTGAATACAGAGATCCAGCAGATGCAACAACAAGGAAATGGTAAACATAAGAGATCAATACAATAACAATAAATGGTTCAAAAAGGACTGAGTTCATTCTCGAGACACAAGCTAGCCAACATCGCAAGCATTTTCAGACTTCCATACAACAGCAGGGTTAGATATAAAGATGCATGTCAAAACTAATAGCCACTACTGCATGATTGCTTCTGTTAATAAAAATATGGAAGAAATGATGGCTTCAAAATTTCTTATCATGTGTGTGAACAAAATGAATGGGAGTTTTGGGTATATAGTGCATTCAACTTCAAGTTACCAATTTAAAAGGAAATCCTTCGAAATTATTATCTTAACTGCATTAAACTCAAATGCTGCAGAAGAATTACAAACTCTATAATATATACGAACGGTGCCTTGGATTCCCCTTAGTGTGCATGAATTGTGTATTGCACAAGCCTCCCGCTGTCTTGGCGGCACGACGTTTAACCAACCCCTGGTGTATTGCACTAATATCTGCCGGTGACAATTTCAGCATCACATTTAACTCCTAAAATCAAAACAGATTCTTTATGGTTTACTGTTGATTTCAGAAGTGAATTATTCGTGGCATCAAAATTGGGTGAGCAAAAAGAAAAATTCAACATTTATTTGGTTTGGGAAATAAAAACTATTTTATCACGGTGTTGTAAAATAGGAATGATTTACTATGAGGTAATTCATGTCTTTATAAAACTGAAAATGGATGTGGCATGAAAATTAGAGGCTATAACTCATTGTGGATATAGAATAAATTTGATATTCATACCGATGAAAATATTTTGCTTACCACCCCCTCATGTATGGATCCAGAAGAATTTTTTTTTTTTTTTTTTTTGAGCATTATGCTTTATTTTTTCTTTCAAAAACGCAGCCCATGATGAGCAAAATATTTTCTTTCGTATCGAACGTTAGACACCGTGCAAACAAACGCAAGCATACGAATGCAATTCGCCAAGCCACACGCTAGAATGACACTCTTTCATCAAGGCTCCTTTTTCGGGCCATTAATGTTCTTAGTCCAGCATGCAAGTTAAAACAATTTGGGGACAGTTAAGGCACAAACATGATCAGTCGGGTCTCACCTTGACATAGATCACCACCATCGCATGAAATTTAACTGTTAAGATGATTTTCTAGCTCCAGAATTAATTGAAAATTTCATATATTTAGAACTAATCGAGCACTAATCCTAAAATGGATTACAAAAAGAGATTATATAGTAGAGGGACATTTGGTAAAAGTAGATCAAGTGGGTATAATGACATTGGGACGGTATTAAAGACAAAATTAGGGCCATGACAATGTATTTTGTGGAGATCAAAGGCTTCCCATTGACAATTGTCCTTGATCAAAGCTATTGTTTGCATAACTGTCACATTCAAAAATACATGAAAAGGTCACTCGGCTGGATGATCGCCTAACTATCATGTCAACGTTGACACTCTGACACATGTACGTTCCCTTTAATTTATTCTTTGAACTATATATCCAAAAATAATTTAGAAGAGAAGATCTTAAGGTTAAATAACTTCCGGAATGTAAGAAAGAGGACACCTTGGCAGCCTAGCATTTGTATCTGTCAAATTGAGATGAAAAATAAAAATAAATTGGGCTTAGAGCTCCACTGGATGGTCGGGTGAGTGCAAGCAACGCCTTATAGAAGGATTCTACGACATGGTAACTCCAGTGCCCATGTCTTTCTGAAAACTTGGCTATTGAGAAGTCAACTCACAGCAGGACCTTATAAGAAAAAAAATGGTGTGACTACCGACTAACTACATTTTAGTGCTGGACAATATATGGACAGCGTAGATCAATGCCTTTACAAATAGTAGGGTTAATAAAGAAATGAACAACAATAATGCGTATTAGATTGTTAGAATAGAGCTTTAAGAATTTATAATATAGTTTTTTAAAAAAATTAAATAAAACTAACAAATATTTTTTATAAAAGAATTATAAACAACTTACAAAATATCAAGATATAAAGTGATCAAATCCAGAAACATGTTGGATACTGTCCTAAGACGCATTCTCGTCCCTCCTGAAAAAATCATCCCAAATTACGATTAGGATCCTTCGTCTATAAATACGATTATGGAGGAGGTTGATGAAGACTCTTTTAGCACCTAAAAAAATAATCATAAATATAAAATATTTTATAAAAAAAGTTAGAAGGAAGATAAGGAGAAGCTTTGATTGAATGTTTCAGGATGGCCCTTTTATAGTCATCTAATATGACAGTTTGTGACTGTTTATAACCATGGGGGCTTTTATTGACCGATTAAGATCTTTAAAGAGTCCAACGATCAAAACTTTTAATAAAGAGCTCAACGATCAAAAAATAAAAATGGGATTACATGGCCGTTGGTAATTAAAAGTCCAATAATCATAAATTAATATTAAAATATTAAAATATTTAAATAATAAAATTAAAAATAAGATTAAAATATTTGGAAGAGAATTTTAAAAAAAATTTTAGAATTCTCTCCAACAAGCTCCACCCAGTGCGCTATCGAACCCAACCCTGCAAAGATGGCACCGCTTGCCGTCGGCATGTCTGCTTCTTTGCGCATACCCCCACTCGGCTTTGCTTTCTCCCATAGAGCCCTTGGTCACCACCGCAGGTCACCCTTGGTCCGGCGATACAAGAATCTATTCACCTTGTTGAGGTGGACTTCATTTTATTTTATTGAGCATGTCCCCACCCTGAACTTCAAAAGAGAGAGGGAGATCATCATGTGAATTGAAATAGGTTAAATATTCGGTGGCAATCGGGTTGAATCGGATTAGATATAGATCAAATAAAAAAAACTCAAATCTAAATTCAATCTATTTATTAAATAAATCAGATTTTGAAATCTGAATCTATCATATTTAATAAATAGATTATCCAATCCAATCCATTTAACCTATTTATCCAAGTCAATCGAGTCCATCTAATTTAAAAAAAAAAAAAAAAACAAAGACCGAAAATGGGTCTTCTACTCCACTTTGGTGACCCGCATCGTCTCCGAGCCTCTCCGACAAGCTCGACTTTGCTTAGCTGCATCTTTATTCTCGACCTTACTCTCAAGCAGTTTGGCTCAGTCACCTCTCCACCCTCGGCCACTCTCCGCCTTCGTTGACCTTTAGCCATGACTCTCACTCTCAATCATGACCCTACTCTCGGCCGTAACCCTATTTCCTCGCCGACCTCTCTAGCCATATCAATGCCACTCTCGCAGCTCTCCATCCCACTATTCTTGATGTATGAAAAAAAGAACAAGAGAGAGACTGAAAGATGGAAGAGGGCAAAGTTAGAGAAAGAGAGATGGAAATGGAGAAAGAGAGAGAGAGAGAGAGAGTGGAGAACATGGACCCACTCTCCCTCAAAAAAAAAAAAAAAAAAAAAAAGAACGCTACACAGCAGTAATGGGACGATTTTAGTGGTTAGTGGTCAATTATCAATTAAAGGCACATTGATACGAGCATAACTTCAAAGTTTAAACGCGTTCCATTTTTAGGATGGGGGATTGATTTAGATAGGTTTTATACAAATATCCAATAAAAATTCTGATCTAACCTATTCAATAAATGGATTAAATAGGTTAAATAGGTCGGAAAATAAAAATCCAAATCCAACCAAAACAACTAAAAATGTTAAACAAGTTGATCCGCTTACGATCCAAACTCATTTAGATCAAATCCAAATCTATTTAAGATAAATTAAACGTAGATCGAATTGATGGATCGAATCATATTTTATCAATCCTATTCATCACCCACCTATCTCTTCTCGATACTTACTCTATCATCTCTCTCTTGCATTGATGCTCCCCTTACATAACCAGGTCATTTGGTCAGAGAGAAGGCATATTTCCCTCTTCCTCCTGCCATCCTTGTTCTCTCCAGTGATTTTCATTAGTCCACTAAAATAGAGTTAACAAAAAGGACATAAGTAGCCCAAGATTTAAGAACAAGAATGTCAAGGCTTTTAATTAAAGTTTCTGAAAACTTTAGACAAATTCAAATATTAACATCTTGTTTTATCGTCTTGAATTTAAAGGTTTGAGATTTAATAACTATAAAAAAATGCCATGAAAAGAAAATATGTGGCAAGATTAATTCATTTTTTCTTCCCTTTTCTTTCTTTATTTGAGCTATATGATAAAGACAATACAACACATATGCAACAATGAGCTACTCTATAGTTGTGTCAAGATTGATCAAACCTAGGTCTGATCAAGCTTAGTTTGAAATTAATCTCAACTAAACATGAAGTTGAGATCAAGCTTGATTTGTTCACCATTATTTTTGTTTTGATTGGGGCTTAATTTGGAACAATCTGAATAGGAGCCTAATTTATCATCTTGAAAATCTTGAAAGAAAATTTATTCAAGCTTGAACCAAACTCGATTCAAATTTGAAGGTCCATTGGGTCTAAGTTTTAGCTTGAGTTTAAATTGATTTCATGCCTATATTGTTATTTCATGCTTGATTTATTTTGCTTGAAATTGAGCTCAAATCGAGCTTTACCAAGCAAAGTCCGAGCTAAGGTCAAGCCATTCACGCTATTTAACATCTCTAAGCATAAGCATCAAAGGTTCCACCAATAATGGCAAGCAATGAAACTATCGAGGTACTGGCTAGTAAAGTTTCCAAGTAAATATTCTCTTCCTTCTTCTTCTTCTTCTTCTTCTTCTTCTTTTGGCACCACCTAATCATACTCCATCTTCTTTCACTTCTTCTTCTTCTTTTCAAACTTTTCATATATTTTTCTTTTTTCCTTCTACCTCTATATATGAAAAACTAGAATGTCTATTTTCTTCTTCTTCCTTCTCATTCTCCTCAATTTTTGCTTATTTTCTTTTTATCTTCAATGACGGTCTCTGTTCCATTCAGCCATAGTTTTTGCTTGCCTTTTCTCCTCTTTTTTCTGATTTTTTTCATTTTTTTTTTGTTTGGCTGATTGAAAACTATTTCCAAGATATTGGAGGCTTCTGCATTTTTAATCTTTTATCCTTCTTCTTGTTATTAGTCATGGCCCAATAACCTAGCCTTGTTGATTACAATGTTGATACTCTTATTTTTCCTCATATTATTTGGTAGTATTGCTACTGGATGCTATTGAGGTCGGAAGGCGAGTAGCTGAATGCATAAAAGGTGTTGGAGTGATCTGCGGAAAAATCTGGACCATAAGCTTTCGCTCCAATAAGGATCCTACGATGCTCAAGTCAAAAATTAGAGAACAACAAAAGCAGTCAGAGATTCTCTGAGATGAGTTACTTATCTGGATCATCAGGACTTTAGGTATTTGTAGGGGAGAAATATTGTAGGAATGTGCAATTCTTCAAATCTCGGGCCGTTAATTGTGATAGCCCTCTTTTGCTCTCCTAGAATGAGGAGGCTATTACTAGCAAGGTTTGAGTATCCTTTATTTGCTCCCACGAGATCATGAGCTGGGTGAGTGGTGTTATCTCATGACACATGAGGGTCCCATCTATTAATTATATGGGCTATCATGCCTTCTTAAGGTGGTGAGTGGTGTCATCTCATGACACATGAGGATTTCATTTATTAATTGTATGGACTGTCAATCAGAAGCTAAGAGTATGAGAGGATTTTTGCTTTCATACGCTCTCCACATAGGGGTATTTATTAATTTTGGCCTTTTCTGCATGCTCAGCTCAGCATAGAAATATCTCAGCTCAGCATGAATAAGGCTCATATAGCCCATCTTAGGATGAATGCAGCTCATATAGCTCGAAATACTTCATCTCAATATCCCGAATATGAATCCGAAGCATCAAAAGTATCCCCATAACACTATCCCCCTACTCCTGAGTCTGAGAATCAGGCAAAAAGAGTATTGCTGATAGATGCCTTGAGCCTAGGGACGTCCATCTATACATCCCATTAAGGCATCTGTTCTTCATTTAATGCAGACAGCGGAAGCAGCTGAAGAAAAGCTTAAATTTTGAGCCGATCTAATTAAGACCCTTTGAGCTTTGGCCAATCATAAGCTATTAAGACTTAGGCCATTTTAAACCAAAGCCGATCGAAGGCTATTGAATTAAAGTCGATCGAAGGCTATTGAGGCTAAGGCCGATCGAAGGCTATTAAGATCGATCAAATGCTCTTGAGGCTTAGGCCGATCATAGGCCCTTGAAGCTTAGACCGATCAAAGGCTATTGAGGCTTAGATTGATCATAGGCTGTTTTGAAATAAGGCTAATCGAAGACCGATGAATTAAAGCCGATAGGAGGCTATTGAGGCCGATCAAAGGCTCTTGAGGCTTAGGTCGATCATAGACCATTGAGGCTTAGGTCAATCAAAGACTATTCAGGTTTAGGTCGATCACAGGCAATTTTGAACCAAGACCAATCAAAAGCCATTGAATTAAAGTCGATCAAAGGCTATTAAGGTCAATCAAAGGCTCTTGAGGCTTAGGCCAATCATAGGCCACTTTAAACCAAGGCTAATTAAAGTCGTTGAATTAAAGCCGATCGAAGGCTATTTTGGCCGATCGAAGGCTATTTAGGCCGATCGAAGGCTATAAGGCTTAGGCTGATCATAGATCATTGAGGTTTAATTAGGCTGATCAAAGATTATCGAGACTTAGGCCGATCATAGGCCATTTTGAACCAAGACTGATCGTAGGTTATTGGATTAAAACCGATCGAAAGCTATTGAGGCTTAAGCCGATCAAAGAATATTGAGGCTTATTATAGGCCGTTTTGAATTAAGACTGATCGAAGGCCGTTGAATTAAAGTCGATCAAAGGCTATTAAGGTCGATTAAAGACTCTTGAGGCTTAAGCCGATCATAGGCTGTTGAGATTTAGACCAATCATAAGCTGTTGAGGCCAATCAAAGACTCTTGAGGCTTAGGCCGATCATATGCTGTTGAGGCTTAGATCGATCATAGGTCATTTTTTAATCAAGGCCAATCGAAAGCTGATGAATTAAAATCGATCAAAGGCTATTGAGACTGATCGAAGGCTATTGAGGCATAGGCTGATCATAGACCGTAGAGACTTAGGCCGATCAAAGACTTTTGAATTAAAGTCGATTGAAGGCTCTTGAGACTTAGGCCGATCATAAGCCATTGAGGCTTAGGTCGATTAAAGGCTATTGAGGCTTAGGCTGATTATAGGCTATTTTGAACCAAGACTGATTGAAGGCCATTGAATTAAAGCTGATTGAAGGCTTTGAGGCTTAGGCCAATCATAAACCATTTTGAACCAAAGCCGATCGAAGGTTATTGAATTAAAGTTGATCGAAGGCTATTGAGGCCAATCAAAGACTCTTGAGACTTAAGCGGCTGATCGAAGGCTATTAAGGTCAATCAAAGGCTCTTGAGGCTTAAGCCGATCATAGGTCGTGGAGGCTTGAGCCAATCAAAGGCTATTAAGGCTTAGGCCGATCATAGGTCATTTTGAATCAAGGCCAATCGAAGGTCGTTGAATTAAAGCCGATCGAAAGCTATTGAGGCTGATCAAAGGCTCTTGAGGCTTAGGCTGATCATAGGCCATTGAGGTTTAGGCTGATCAAAGACTATTGAGGCTTAAGCCAATTATAGACCATTTTGAACTAAGGCCGATCAAAGACTATTAAATTAAAGCCGATCGAAGGTTTCTTCTAGATTGATCAAAGGCCAATTATTATAGGCTAAGGATCCTTTCGGTTGCTTAGCTTATTTCAACTTGATCTTGATTTTGATCTTGGCTTGATCTTGACTCTGACTTTAGCTTTGGCCTCGATCTTTTGAACTCAAATTTTTGCTAATTTTAGCCTTTTGAGCTCAGATTTCTACTAATTTTGGCCTTCTAAGCTCGGATTTCTACTCACTTTAGGCTTCTAAGCTCATATTTTTATTGATTTTGGTCTTTTGAGCTTGGATTTTTGCTCACTTTAGCCTTCATAGCTCGAATTTTTGCCATCCTTAGCATTTTAAGATCGAATTTCTGCTATTTTTAGCCTTTTAATGTTGGATTTTTGCTATCCTAAGCCTTTTAAGATTAGATTTCTACTATCCTTAGTCTTTTAAGATCAGATTTCTACTGTCCTAAGCCTTTTAAGATCGAATTTTTGCTATCTTTGGCCTTTTAAGATCAGATTTCTGCTATCCTAAATCTTTTAAGATCGGATTTCTGATATTCTTGATCTTTTAAGGCCAGATTTTTGCCATTCTAGGCCTTTTAAGCTCAAATTTCTACTTGTTTTGGCTTTCTGAGCTTGGATTTCTGCTCACTGAAGATAATGACGTACTCGAGCTCATCCTCTAGCCTTGGTCTTTTCGTCTCTAGAATCTCTACTAACTCGAACGACCCCCTAGGCATCATGTGGATTTCTTCTCTTAGGTTCGGTCTTCTACTATTGCTTGTTCCCCCACTTTTTGTCTCTTTGGAGTCCTGGGATGGCTCTGGTAGGTCTGATGTCTTTCTGGACTTTGGGATTGTGGCTGCTGCTGCAATGGCTCTAGCACACTAGTGGTGCTAAGATTATCGATGGAGGTATGGATGCTTGAATGGTGGAGGTAGTGGTAGGGTTTGGATTGCTTGAATGGCTGTTATGAGGTGCTGGACCTGCTAGAAAAGCAGATTGAATTGTTTCGTAGCTACCACCGTGGATTGTGTGGGCGTAGAAACTTTTGTCATCATTGGTGATGCAGCACCAAAATTGTTCATCTAATCCTACACCAGTCGGGAGGCAGAGGTGTTGGTATGCCGGGATGAAGTTCCACGCAGGGCCATCCTATGGAAATCGCTGCTTGGCTGCTTTATAAATGAACTGGAGGTTCAAGCCCTTCATTTATCTATTGCTACTGGATTCTGCTTAGATCGAAAGATGAGTGGCTGGATGCGTAGGAGGTGCTGGAGTAACCTATAGAAAAGTTCGGACCGGAGGCTTTCACTCTGGCGAGGACCTTCCAATGCTCAAGTCAGGAATCAGAGAACAGCAAAAACAGCTAGAGATTCTTTGAGATGGATTACTTACCTGGGTCCTCGGGGCTTTAGGTATTTATAGGGAAGAGGTATCGTAGGAACGTGCAATTCCTCAAATCTTGGGCCGTTAATCATACCATCGCAGCATGATAGCCTCCTTTCGCTCCCTTGAAATGAGGAGACTATTATAGGCAAGGTTTGAATATCCTTTATCTGCTCCCGTGAGATCATGAGCTGGGTGAGTGGTGTCATCTCATGATACATAAGGGTCCCATCTATTAATTGCTTGGGCTGTCATGTCTTCTTAAGATGGTGAGTGATGTCATCTCATAACACATGAGGGTTCCACCTATTAATTGTATGGGCTGTCATTTAGGAGCTGAGAGTATGAGGAGATTTTAGCTTTCATATGCTTCTCACGTGAAGGTATTTATTATTTTTAGACTTTTCTGTATAGTATGGATGGCTTTAACTTGGTATAAAAATGGCTAATTATAGAAATACCTCAGCTCAGCATGAATAAGTCTCATATAGCTCACTTCAGGATGAATGTAGCTCATATAGCTCAGAATACTTCATCTCAACATCCTGGATATGAATGTGAGGCATCAAAAGTAGCCTCGCAATAGGTAGTCTCTCTCTCTCTCTCTCTCTCTCTTTTCAATATGTAATAATATTAACATGTATGTATGGAGGTTTCCATCCTTCCTTAGGTGGCTATTTACACCCAAGAATGGTTTATCAACTCGCATTATTTAAATGCTCGGATTTTGGTTGCAGATACAGCTTGTATATCCTTTATCAGGCCAGTTTAATTAGTTTTTGGCAGTTATGATGTAAATATGTGTGAGCCTATACTCTTTCAACTTTTGGTTTTGCTTTAGCTGTTTGTCAGGCTGAAAAGTATCATTCCACTATCGTTCCCATTGTTTCCACCTTGTAACTGTGCTGTTTGTTCAGACTCCATTGTACCAAAATTTTAAAAAAACTAGTTTTGTTCAAACATTTTTGCAAGTCTTTAGCTTTAAACTTCTAAAAAGTATGAGTGCAACTTAGGCGTGTTGGCTTGGGACAACGGCCGACGCAACTTCATTGCGAAATACCTAGCCAAAGATCCAAACGCAAATTCGTCTAGATGCGAAATTTTAGCCCGAACGAACAAAATTAAGTATGGTTGGCTCAACGCAACCCAATCACACCTGTCCAGGTCTGTAGCATTTTTCCGAACCAAACCTAACCTCCGACCTTCGGCGACCCCGGTATGGACTTTGGCGAGCCAGGTACGTCCATACATAGAGGGGAACAGCGCATTCTCATCCTCGTCTTCTGACGATCGACTCCACCCAGGCCTTGGTCCGTCGCCGTCCCACCGTCACCGCCTTTTCTCTCTCGCTGCTGATCAGCAAACCTTGGGCGAAACGATTCTTGTTCTGCGATAACCCTTGGTAAGGATTTTAAAAAAAAAAAAAAATCTGATTGCTTACGGTCTTTATGTTTCATGTTCCAACGCTCTTGATCGTGTAGATCCACTGCGGGTTTCATCCGGATGGGGTTGGGGGTTAAGGATCTTGTGTTAATGCTGTTGCTCTTCTTGTTTTGATATATTTTGTATATTGATCAATTTTTTATTTTCTCACGGTGTTTGAACAATGATGACGTTGGGAGCCTTCGATTTGCTTTCTGATTTTTGTGTTCCGCTTTGGTCTTCATTAGATCTCGTCCAATCGATGTATTTTTCTGATTTTTATTTGATGGATCAAGTCATGTTTCCTCCGAGATTTTTGCTTTGGATATGGAAATAGGAAATCTCAGGTGGCTTATAGCTTTCGCTTTGTTTTGTTACCTGGCACTTTTTACGAGGTTGATTCAGTAGGATTATAGGAGCAATGGTATTGCAAAACAGAACAGCTAAGTGACATCTTGAGTGAGATTTCTGAGTTACTAAAGAATTTTCTGGAAAAAAATGAATTTATACATACAACTTCTATCCATGTTGTCTTAATCGTCTTGGCTTTCTTGGCCCTCTGACAAATCTGAACTGTTTTAAAAGCCCCATTTAGGTGGGCAGATTTTTGCTGTGGATGCCCAAGACTTCTCTATCATTTTTCGTCTATATTGTCATCATTATTGTCATCATTTTGGTGTAACTTTTGCATTTGCTCTCATGCATTCATTAATTGCCTGCTTCCGCTAGACTGAGGGGTGGGGGGCGGTGTAGCGTGGGTGGGGGTTAGAGCACTTGGCTTTCTTTAATACCCAGCATTTTGTAAAACAAAACATAGTGGTCTTGACACATGTCTATTAAGCCTCAAGAGCATGCATTAATAACAAAGGATAGATTATTGAGGTTTCCAAAGTCTTAGGTTTGGTCAATGCAACCAAGGTGAACTACTTCATCAACTCAAGATGACTTATTAAAGAAGGAATAACTTGGTAATTTTGTGGAAATAGTTATCTGTTTTAGATTTCCTCAACTACTTTTCTCTTCCAAAACAAAATGGGCATGTTTCTTTCCTATTTATATTTTTTTTATCTATTCGTGTGTTTAAGGTTCGTGTGTTTACCTTAAGTTTTTCTTTCTTTTTTTATGCATCCAAAATATTTTCTTTGGTTGAAAATTTCCAGCATTACTAATTCACTGTCCTTATTGCATGATGCCTTTATCTGTCTAATGCTTTTAAGCACAAGATATGTATTGTGTTCATAAAATATAGATGATCAGTTAGATGTTGCTACTTAAAGCAACAGTTAGCAAGTTTGCAATATGTTTATTAACTTTCCAAATCTATAAGAATATCTTCTGTACTATAGTTACCTTATTGAAGAGATCAGTTTTGTAGTAGAACATTCCTGAAAACCTGGGTGTTTGGTTGTAGTTAATTTTACTTTATGTGTATGAGCTACCTTCTTTGACATCATTTAATGTATTGGACTGTACCAATTCGTACTGAGTGTATTGTATTGTGTCAACAGAGAACTTGTTGAACATAAGAGCTTGATACACTACTGTACCACCTTAGTATCTTAACCATCTGTCAATACACTCCTGTACTGTATCATATATCAGGCCAGTAAGGTATTGGTGTACTTAACTTTCTTTAATGCCCAGCATGTTGTAAAACAAAACATAGTGGTCTTGATAAATTCCTATTAAGCCTTAAGAGCATGCATTAAAAAGACGATTGATTATTGAGGTTTTCAAAGTCTTTGGTTTGGTCAATGCAACGAAGATGAATAACTTTGTCAACTCCAGATGAATAACAGAAAATTCTTATTTTAAAGAAGAAATGACTTGGTGATTTGTTGAAGTACTTATCTGTTTTAGATTTCCTCAACTACTTTTCTCTTCCAACAACTAATCAAATGGGTATGTTGCGTTCCTATTTATATTTTTTTGATCTACTCATGTATCTACCTTAAGGTTTTCTTGCTTTATTTATGTATCGAAAATATTTTCTTTGGTTGAAAATTTCCAGCATTGCTAATTCAATATCCTTAGTGCATGATGCCTTTATTTGTCTTTTGCTTTTAAGCACAAGATATGTGCTGTATTCGTCAATATAGATGACATTGCTACTCAAAAGCAACAATTAGCAAGTTTGCAATATGCTTATTGACTGTCCAAAGCTATAAGAATAGCTTTTGTACTATAGTTGCCTTATTAAAGATATGTGTTGTGTTCATAAATATAGATGATCAATTAGACATTGCTAATTAAAAGCAACATTAGCAAGTTTGCAATATGCTTATTGACCTTCCAAATCTATAAGAATAGCTTTTGTACTATAGTTGCCTTGTTAAAGAGATGAGTTTTCTAGGAAAACACATCTGAAACCTGGGTGTTAGTTGTTGTTTTGTTTACTTAATGTGCATGAGCTGACCTTCTTTCGACATGATTTAATGCATGGGACTATACCAATTCATAAGTGGTATCGTATTGTATCAATAGAGAACTTGTAGAACATAAGAGCTTGATCCAATACTGTACCAGCTTGGTACTTTTACCATGTGTCAGTAAACCCCTGTACTGTATCATATATCATGCTGATAAGGTATTGGTGTACTTTGCTTTCTCTAATACCCAGCATTTTGTAAAACAAAACATAGTGGTCTTGATAAATTTCCATTAAACCTCAAGAGCATGCATTAAAAACAAGGGATATATTATTGAGGTTTTCAAAGTCATAGATGAATAACTTCATCAACCCCAGAGCAATAACAGAAAATTCTTATTTAAAGAAGGAATTACTTGGCAATTTTGTGGAAATAGTTATCAGTTTTAGATTCCATCAACTACTTTTCTCTTCCAACAACTGAACAAATGGGTTTGTTGCTTTCCTATTTATATTTTTTTATCTACTCGCATATTTACCTTAAGTTTTTCTTGCATATTTTTTATATATCCGAAATATTTTTGTTGGTTGAAAATTTCCAGCATTACGAATTCAATATCCTTGTTGCGTGATGCCTTTATCTGTCTTATGCTTTTAAGCGCATGCTGTGTTTATAAACATAGTTGACCAGTTAGACATTTCTACTTAAAAACAACAGTTAGCAAGTTTGCAATATGTCTATTAGCTTTCCAAATCTATAAGAATAGGTTTTGTTCTAAGGTTGCCTTATTAAAGACATGAATTTTGTAGGAAACACTCCTGAAACCTGGGTGTTTAGTTACTTTTACTTGATGTGTATAAGCTGACCTTCTTTTGACATGATTTAATATATTGGACTGTACCCATTTGTACTGGGTGTATCGTATTTTATCCATAGAGAACTCATAGAACAATAGAGCTTGATGAGATATGTGTAAACCCTTATTACCTTTACCATTTGTCAATACTCTCCTGTACTATATCATATATCATGCCGGTAAGATATTGGTGTGGGACCTAGTTCTAAGATGCAAAGCCTTGATTTTGGATAATCTTTATCATAAGCAAGTGCTAGTATGCCGCAATCATATTTCTTGTGAGTCTTCTATTTTATCAAACCCCTTTCAGTATATTGTGCATTCCATTAAATAACTTTTCAAGGAAATGATGGTCTTGTGATCTTTCCTATAATATTGCCTCTAGTCTGTAAGAAGTAAAAGCTTATAGTTTTTGAATGTTTTCTATTTAATGAATGCTACCATCGCTGATCTACAAGTGTATGTCTCAAACACAGCTAGCATATACCAGCTATGCATTCTTTTTTAATGAGCATGTCAATATTTCTGGAACCAAGGTGCTGTAGATGATAAAATATGTTTCGTTTGTCATCCTTGAGCAATCTATATAGTGTTTTTCTAGTTTTTTCTTATAACTTTCTGTGGTCTTGATCTATTATGGATTTCAAATGCTTCCTAGTCTAAAAATTAGTACAAAGTGCAAAAATTCATGTTTGCTATGCCTAAATTGTGCAATATCTGGTTTGCTTGGTCTCCTTAAAGTGTTCTGCCATTCTTAGGGAAAGTTTGGCATAGCTAAATCTAGGTTATTTTAGGCTATTCTTCAAATTCTTTGTTTTGTTTGTCTTGTAGTAGTAGGAAATTCTTGTCTAAGGTGATGTATGCACTCTGTTGCCATCTAGAAAGCCAAACCTGCACCTGCTTTCTATGTGCTTAGTGTTTTTAAGAATCCCCTTGCCCCACCAACATTTGTGGCAGCTCTTGCATTAGCTCCTGATTATAGCAACTGAGGTTTCTTCTGTATTAATAGTGGTCCTAGTTATTCTTATGCATTTAAGTCAGAAACATTACTTCTTGTGTTTGTTCAAATGCTTCTTTTTACCAGCAGTTTTGGAATAACATGCATTTATTAGCATATTTCTAATATCATCAAATGTTGGTTATTCAAGAAAGCTCTTTGCTTACCACTTCTTTCCATATATATATATATATCTTAGTTTTTAGTAGCTTTCCTAATAAGATTTCTTATATGAAAGGAACTTTTCTAAATCTACATGGTTTTTATACCTATGAGAATAAGTCCCATCCTGTACCCAAGACTAGGTGTTTTTGGGTAAGGTTTATAATCCATGTAGGTAACCAAGAAGCGTCCCTTCCCCAGCCGCCCTCCCCTCTTTCACCTTAATATATTGCCACCATTTTGTTATGTAATTGCTTCTATCAATGACGTGTGACTCATAATTTACGGTCGACAACTGTTAATTACTTTCATAAATTTTCGTAGGTGGGTATCAATTATCGAAGCCAACATATACCCATTTGGCATTGTTTGCAAGGGGGTAGCTGCATCTAACCATTTTACCTAGATCTCATGTAGCTTGTTCCCATGTTTTCTCATGCAACTTACTTGAAAGAGATTCTTGGACAATAATTCTTTGATGCCCTTTCATGATGTTACACAGATTTATATTTCTTGATCTGATCAGCTAATACTTATTGCTTTTGATAAGCAAATTCCTAACATTTTTTTTTCATATCTTTGACTTTGGAAGAACATTCCTTTTGGCATTGTGCGGGAGCAAGTATTTCCAAATTATGTGTTAATCTGACCTATAAAGTTGAAGATTGCATGCTTTCTTCAATTCTCCGATTTCTTTGTGTTGCTTTTTCTCCCCATGTATAAGAAATAACTCGTTAACATTTACAAGTCTTTGTATATTAGCTCCGGTTTCTTTCTGCCTATGGCACCCTTTGGGCATGCTTTCATAAGAAAGTAGGAGGATGATTTCTTCACTCACCATGTAAAATCCTTAAAATACTCTGATAAGGGGAATTATCTTCACGAAATTTTGGGCATGTAGTGTCCTTTTTCTTATTCGTAAGCTTTCATCAGAGAACGGAAATTATTTTCTTCAAACTCACCAATATATGCTCTGAGCAACCCATCTTGGTCTCATTGTATGATATTGTTCTATAAATTGTGCAATGGGTGGTGCCTTGTTTTGGCTTGAAATCTGACAATTATTTATTACTTATGCATCAAGAAAAAAGTCTAGATTGGCAACTAAACCACACTTTACTAGTAATTTTCTGTACCGGATGTGAGATGTGAATGTTCTTTGGTATTCATTCCTTGCAATAAATGTGAACAAGCCATCAAGTGCAAATATCATCTGGTTTTTGTTCCTCAAAATTTCAGGCATTGAGGTTCAAGATTGAAACATCATGTGTGAGGGATGCTTAAAAACATGTATTCATTTGAGAAAATCCTTGACAGTCGAAGGAACTGTTTCCTGGAAAGGGAAACCCCCAGATTTTTCTGTCTGCTCCATTTTGGGTCACAGCAACGATGAGGTCCAGAGGTCCAGAGGTCGATCCCAGCTTGTCTTGATTTGATAGGTAAATTATGGTCTTTTATTATTGGTGGTACTTATTTTGTACCATTTATTTGAGTATCATGATATTATGTTGTTTATATAACTATTATTAGAATTAGTTGTTAAATCCAGATCTACCTTAGTCTTGACACTCACTAGGTCCAATTTCCATTTCATCTTTGCACAGTTATGGGTATGGTAGTAATGAGTTGGTGTCCCAGCACTTTTTGATCATCCGCTGCAATAAATTTAAACACTGGCTACAAGCAGCGTATTTGGCTTCAAGAACTAGGGGCAAACATATAGCTGAATTCATAAAAGATCCCTTGTTTTGGGCGGCTGCTGCTGAAAAATCACAAATCCTGTACTTGGTGTCTTGTGTCAGATCAATCGAGGCGATGAAGCTCCAATAGGATTTTTGTATGATGCCATGGATCAGGCTAATGAAGGAATAAGAATAAATCCAGGTGAAGAAGCAAAATATTTGCCCTTTTGGTCTACAATAAATTGCGTATGGAAGAACTATGTTCGTAGCCCTATTCATTCTGCTGCTTACTTTCTAAATCAATAACTTTTTGTGGTCAGGTGATTTCTTTGTTGATGCTGAGGTTACTAATGAGCTATTGTGCTGCATTGCCCATTTGGTTGAGGACCAACATGTCCAAGAGCTGATAGTTCTACAGCTTGATACCTAGAGAGCAGGTTCCACAGGCTTTGCGGAGGAGATGGCAGTTGATCAAAGAGCACAAATTCCACCAGGTCAGGAAAATATTTCTCTTAAATTATTTAAAGTGACCGTTAGCAACATACAATAATGCTGGAAAATTCTTAGCTGATGACTTTGGACACAACTTGATCACCAGTGGAGGCAAGAAAACAAAAACGGTAGTAACAATATTGAAAAAAAAGGGAAGAACATGCCTTGATTTGAGTTTACTTAGAGAATTGACATTAGCTTTTATAATGAATGTTATTGTTCATTATAACTGAAAATAGTGGATGATAACAGATATTTTCTATGAAAACAGAAAGGGAATGTAACCTGGAAGAGAAAAAAGAGAGAGAGAAGAAAACATTTGGTAACAACATAGCTGAGCGGTAATTAAGCTTTTGTTAAATTGTCTAATCGGGAGAAAAGAAAAGGAAATAGTAATAATATGCTAAATTTTTTAACAGATCACAAAAATATGATCTTGCTTTCTGAAACATTAGGATTAACGGCCACAAACATATAATCTTGCTTTCTAAAGCTTTTATCTTTACAAAGATTAAACCACATCCAACGGGAATCGGGCAATCTCTTTGGTTCTTCTCTGTCTTCTAGATTGAGGAAGAATGCAGCAGCATAGAGATGGGAGACATGTCCACCTTTCTTTCTACTAACCACTGGATAGGATCGAAGAATCGCTGGCAACGAGGAGTGGATTTGGGCACTAGGGATTGTGGTCAAGGGTTCTGAGAAACAGAGAAAGAGTGAGCCAAGGAGAGCGTTAGAAGAGAGAGAGAGAAAGAGAGAGAGAGAGAGAGAGAGAGAGAGAGAGAGAGAGAGAGAGAGAGAGATGGATGGTTGATTGGGTTAATTCCTTATGAGACAGGTGAGGTCCAATACTTGCTATAGGGATATACCATAATTTCATAATTCTAATTAATTTTTAATTTAACTAGTTGTTATTTTAACTTGCAGAGTCTGTAGAACTGGCCTTTTTTTTCTTTTGGTTGGGGGGTGAGGGGTGGGTATTCACGGAGGTATATGTACAAATATCAATTTTTGTGAGGATGTTCACACACGTTTGCAAATTTAGGAGGGTGGGTATTCATGGAAAAATCCTTTTTTTTCCCTTAATCTACCATTAATGATAGTATAAATATTTGGCTCATGTTTGTGCTGGGATCAATGTAGAGGAGTAATTTGAGATCAAACAAATTTTAGTCCGTTGTTGCCTTCTGACTAACAATTCATTTATTTATTTTTTTCAGTTTCATATTCCAATGATATGCACCTGGATTACCTAGAAGTTTGCTTCTGCTGTCAACACTATTGAGAATCCATGGATTAAGATATGGAAACAAATACCCCACAATATTTCTATTGGCAGCATCTCAAGTTGCTAAAGGTTCAGAGTCCGATCCCCACTCAGCTCCATCGGAGAAGGTGACATCTGGCAGTTAATATGTAATAAATTCGCCTTTTAGTAAATCTGTAAAACCATGAAAGTGATTTTTTTTTCTCTTGCTAGGCTTGTGAATACCATCTACATTGGTCAGTGTATATGAACCTGACTTGATCTTGACCCAATACAGCCTGACATGGGTTACATTAATTTGAACTATTAATCAATTCAATTCAATTCTAAATAGGGAGTCAATGGATTTAATTTCATCTAGTTCAATCTTATACTATATCAGTTCTCAAATCTGATCATATATGACTCAATGGATTCTACTTTTGAGTAGGCTTCATTGGCTGGAAATTTGTTTGATGTCAAAGAACGAATAGCTACCATGATCTGTTTGTTTTGGATGTGGCTTACTGCATGGAAATAAAGATATTTGCCATCATCATATATACATATATAAAATAATTCTCTGTGGAGGAGTATTATGGTGTTGCCAACTCAGTCAGTTAAAATTTTTCCAACATGCCACATGTCAACATAAAGCAATTTTAAAAATACTTGGCCGCTTGAAGCCGCCCACCCATTAAAATACACAGGAAAATCTGAGGAAAAACATCGGAGGAGCCTTGCGGTTGCGGGGAGGTAGTCAGCAGTGGAGGAGGCGAATGGAGAGGTCATGGTCGGAGGAAAGGACGAGGTGGAAGATGCGGGCACGGATCTGGGCACCTCCATGGAGGCAGAAGATGGGGATTCAAAGGCGTCCACGATCATCATGGAGGTAGATCTTGGCAACCGGAGCTACCTAATCTACATTGGCTTCGGCCTACTCGACGAACCTGATCTTCTCCAGATGTACTCATCTCGCTTAAAAATCCAATCTTCAGTAAAGTACAGAGGAAAATCTAGGGGAAAATAGTGGAGATGGCCGGAGTGTGGAGGGGGCCTCGCAGCCGCGGGGAGGCCATCAGTGGCGAAGGAGGCGGGCGGAGAGGTTATGGTTGGAGGAGAGGGTGAGATGGAGGATGCAAGCATGGATCAGGGCATTTTCGTGGAGGCAGAGGGCGGGGATTCGAAGGTGTCCTCGATCGTGGAGGTGGCTTTTGGCAACCGGAGCTATCCGATCTACATTGGCTTCGGCCTGCTTGACAAACCCAATCTTCTCTAGAGGTACTCTCGCTTAAAAATCCAATCTTTTGTTTGCTTCCCTCTCCTGCATTGTCAGATTATTGTTCTTTTAGAGGGTCCTGGTGGTAACTAACACCACGATTGCATCACTGTACCTTCACAAAGTTATCAAAGCATTGACTCGTGGGAATTACAAAATTTCTGTTGAGAGTGTGATCTTACCTGACAGGGAAGCAAACATGGTTGGTCTATTGGAAAAGCCTCTCCTTTTGTCTTTTAATCATTTGGATTGCGATATAAGTATTGTAAACCAGTTCTTCTTGGGGTTCCTCTAGAAAACATTGATGAAAGTCTTTGATAAGGCCATAGAGTCCAGGATGGATCAGCATTGTAACTTTGTGGCACTGGGTGGTGGAGTCATCGGTGATATGTGTGGTTATGCTGCTGCTGCCTTTCTTCGTGGGGTTAATTTTATTCAGATTCTAACTACTCTCATTGCTCAGGTTCTTTGTGATTTAGTCTTTATGCTGAAGCAATTATTTACTTCTAAGTGGAGAATATCAGAGAAAATTGATGCTTTTGTATTCTAGGTGGATTCATCTTGGGGGAGGGGGGCGCGCGGGGGGTGGACTGGAATAAACCATCCGGTGGGAAAAAACTTGATTGGTGCCTTCTACCAACCACAGTCTGTACTTATAGACACACACACTCTAAATAAATTGCCTGATCGGGAACTGGCTTTGGGTATACCAGAAGTTGTGAAGCATGGGCTCATCAGAGATGCAAAGTTTTTTGAGTGGCAAGAAAAGAACATGCAGGCACTGTTAGCAAGGTATGATTATAAAATAAATATATTATCTTTATTGCAAATGAGTAGTGATGCTTGCAAGCTAGAATAAGTTAAGATGCTTTCCGATGGGTGCTGACTTATCTCCAACATTACATTTTCCTTCGTACCATTTGCTGATTTATGTTTGGTAAATAATCTTAATCAAGAAATGGAGTTCATGTACAGTGTTACAGTCAAATGGATAGAGCACAAACTACAAAGGCAAAGATGATACCATCACGAAGATATCACCTAGAGATTATTTTACTTCTATACAACTTTTATGTGTTGCTGTCATGCATGTTCACTTTCTATGCCTAATTATTTCAATGTGTTGTGAGACATAATTCAAATATCAACAAAAACTATTTCAAGTCCTTGAAATGCAATAGTTTTGTGGCTTTGCCCAATTTAGCTTCACTTGAATTACATTTTACTATAGATCCCTAGACTAGCTTGATCTTTGTTGATGAAGGAGATGTGAAGAACGATATCTTTATAACTAATATAATTTGCAAGTGGGCTTGGTTTGATTGGGTGCGGGCTTTTAGAGCAGAGTCGAGGAAGAAGAGGAGGGTGTAGGAGTGGAAGAAGAGGAGGAAGAAGAGGAGGGCGTGGGAGTGGAAGAAGAGGAGGGCGTGGTCGAGTAATATTGCGGTTAAGGGGTCGAATGGCTTGGATGGTTGGGTTGGCTCCACCCCCGCATACATGAGGTATTGGTTGGGTTGGCTCCACCCCCGCATACATGAGGTATTGTCCGCTTTGGCTCTTGACCATTTCGGACTTCACTTAAGCTTACGGCCTACAGCTTGGAGGCTACATGGGCCGTTTTGGGCTTCAATGGACCTTAATGGTTTGGAGCCTCACGGTTTTGTCCTTTAAAAGGCACCTCATGTGGGAGAGAAGATTTCAATTCATATAAGCTATACTCCCTTTTAACTCATAATCCATGTGGGACTAAAGAGACAACCCCCCACAACAGTAGCCCTGCCAGTCAAGAGGGAGTATAAAGAATTGTTTTTTTAATAAGTATGAGTTGCAATATACAACATAAGCTCCTGTCCTGGGCCCAAGCCCATGTGGACAATGGACGGATAGATCTATATACCAATAACTCAGCTTCTCAAATAAGTTTTATTTTACTATATAAAAAAAATATTTATCATTAACATTTATTGTTAAAAAATATTAATAATTATAGACCATAATTTAGCATCTCAAATGAATTTTGTTTTGCTATCTAGAAAGAGTATTTATTATTCATAAATTTTAATAATTACAGATCATAATTATCTAGCCCCGTGCAAATGTGCGGGTCTTCGATTGGTTGATATTTAAAATCAAGGATCCATGTTAGCCATTGGATGGCACGGATATTACCTTGCTATAGGGGCAGTACAGGGCTGGCATGGTCCAGCAGCTGCTGATTCATTTATGAGGTCGGTTCACCTGTGGAAATATCATGAGGGGTGCACTGTAGTATCCTTTACTTGATATGTACCTAGTTGTATGGGGATGGTTGTAACTGATAGATTTTTACATCGAAAACCAAAATATGAAATGTTTTGGCTGAACTATATCTTCCATAATGATTCGATTATGATTCAGTTCTATCTATAATCCACATGATTATAAGTTAAAAATGACTTTGATATGCTGCATGGGGTTTGCTTGGGGATGGTTCATGCTCGGCCTTGATAGTTATCTTTTACAAGTCCTAGTTTCATTCATGGTTACAATATTCTCGGAATTATGGAAAACTCTATGCTTATTATTCATTTTTCTCTTCGTTTAATGATTCTCTGAATTATTTTCCAGAAGCAAATCCATCCAAATCTTTTCAATTATTCTTGAATTACATACAAATTTTATGGTTTATTCATTTGTTATTCATGACTAATTTAAGAAATTTTCATGTTACAGATTAAGCAATATATTGCTGGCTGTGTTGTCATGTTTTTTGCTATATCATTCTTGCCTCTCCTATACTCATTTTTAAGTAAATAAGGTAGCAAATGTTTTAGAAAGCCAATGCTTTTTTTATATTTATTTTTTTATTTCGATTTTTTAGTTATATGGAACCTCAATCTGTTTGCTCAATTTTTTCTGAATTCCAAATGATCACCTATAGCTGCATTGTTCCTGAACACTGGAACTGTGATTGTGGTTTTATTTGATAAACCTTTGCTTGCTTTTTTTTTTTTTTCTTTTTTCTTTCCTGTGAGGATTTCTATGTTGGGTTTCTGCGACCTGTTTTCATTTTTATATTTCAATCTGTTTCACGCACACGTTTCTGTCCCCTTTATACTTCGATATGTGCTACACGTCTGTTCTGACTTGATGAATATTATAGATGCGCTTGTTGTCATACATATTCTACAATGTTTGGCATATGATCATTGTGGGGACTCTCTAGTTTCTGCATTGGGCAAGATCACTTCATCTCTTGGCGTCAGTTGATATAAAGAACAGATCATGAATAAACAATGTGTCATTGGTCAGAATACCAGGGGCACATTCTCAAACTTAGGAAAGAAGTTGCTTTTGTGAACAGGGCGCGTCCCTGTATGAAAGCTAATCTGCCGCGTGTTCTCAATGAAATATATTTTCCATAACAAAAGAAGTTTGTTTTATTTTTCCAATCAGTTGGGATGACCTTACAAATTTATTTTTGGACTAATATTTGTTCAGCTCTATTTATATAAACTTTCTATCTCTGGTCTTCCTTATATACCCTAGCCTGTTTTCCCTTAAATTTTTGAATTTTATACTAAAGTTAACATGCCAGAAGGCTCTTTTCGACCATGAAGAGGCGATAAAGAGGCACATTGCCGTTCCTTTCCTGTATGGTCAGTGAAAATTTGCCCTCTTGGATCTTTGTTGATGAACATTGACTTGGTACAGCTCATTTCTTGTGGCACTTTTTCATCTTTTGTTCGCTCCGGATGGGTCCCAAATTATGACAAAGCTGCCATCAAGAGGACACTGGATAAGCATTGCTACTGATGCATACTGGATACCGTCGCTGCAATACTCATTTTTTGAATACATTTCCTTTTTCCAATTTTATGTTCCCACAGTTTTATGTTTAAGCCATTAAATCTTGGTGGTTTTGCCCTGTACGGAGTATCCTCTATGTGTTCAGAAGTTTTTGCCAATGGCATTGCAATTTGTTGGGGGAAAAATTGTCTATGTCAGAGATTTCAAGACTTTAGATACCAAGAGCTTTGATGTGACTTTTGAGATGTCGCTGCGGCTGACTCCTCTTCAGTTGTTCACCTCCTGAGTGCTAGCTGCTGATCTAATAGATCCCCGCTTACCAATTCCTAACCTGTCATCGATTTTAGCTGAATCCATTTTGGTATTCGCCGATCCTTGCTGGATAATGATCTCCACTGTAGATAGCCAGCTTCTCGTCTGCCTCACATTGGCCGATTGCCATAACCTTTGGGCAGTCAAAATATCTACCGATCTAAGGCTTCTTGACAAGCTTCTTCTGCAGTCAAAATATCTACCGATCTAAGGCTTCTTGACAGCTCTTAACAGCTAGTTATAATTTAGATAAGACAGTCATAACCTTTTTATCTCAAGAATCTTGCTCATGAATGTCACCACATTGCATCGTAATCGCTGGGGATGACCCTTAAATAATGCTCCACAAATGGCTAGCAGAGATTCATACATGCAATGCCTCGAATAACATCCTAATCTTGTTGTTAATGTTGATAATATTAATTTTACTTTTATGCGTTCTGCATGGATGGTAGCTTTCTTTTTATCCATGTAATCTTCTAAAACGTTGCTTTAGATAACGTATAGTGTAGTATGTTATATATAAACATATGAACTTGGTTTTAGCTCATCTTTAGAATATTGTTGGTAAACACTGTAGCTCGATGTTTTTATACGAAATTATATCAGTAGCAGTTGAGAGTCTTAAACATATTCAACCTTTTTTCTTCAGCCTTTGCCCGTGATGTTTTTATATGAAATTTATTCTTTATAGACAATGGTAACTAAAGTGGAGGAACATTGTTTGACAGGATGCATATAGCTGCTCTGATTATAATCCTAGATTGTCCGGTCTTTTTTGTTCAAAAGCTGCACATTCCACATTGATTTCTTGGGGGAGTGTCTTCAGTCTGATGATGACCGGTTGAAGGAGACTGCAACTTGGACTCGAGGGATGATTGGACGAGTGCTGGTTTCCTTAGGTGGAGCCTGTTTTACAGTAGTTTGAAGGTCCATTTACTGGTTATACTTAATACCGCAGTATTTCAGATCACAAAAGAAGTCTCAACTCTTTAGCAATGTATGATAAGTGTTCTATTTTAATAGATGTTTCAGATTTTTGTGATAATTATTTGGAATGTTCTTAGAGATGCTCCTGTTATTGACAATTCAAAAGAAACATGACAAAATTAATGGTGTATAAAATCATGACGAAAATTCTAGCAAAAAATTTCTACTCCTTGGGTTAAATTTTATAAAATCCAATGAACAATCGGTTCTTTTCTGTGTTAAAGCTTGATGAAATGAAGGATAGTGAATTACTTCTAAAAGCTTATGCTAAAAAAAAAATTCGGAGCATGGTGTTCCACCCAAGAACTTAAACCGGGGAGGGGAGGTTTTTATGCCAGGGACAGCATCACTGGAAAAAGTATGAGGCTCCAGAAATCACAAAGGTAGATGCGCGCGTGATATTGTTTTAAACAAAAATCATGCAGGTGCTCCTACTGCTGCATTTTTTTGATCCTAAAAAAAATTTAAAAAAATTATACAGACATCTTCTCAAGATTATCTTAATTTTACTTACATCTTCTTAATGTTTAAGATGTCTCAATTAGACTTTCTAAATTATCGAAATGTATCAATATGCCTTTTTTATCCATCTCCATTAACGAAATGTTGTTATATGAATCTTACATATTGTCCTATTTTTTGAAAATGATAAAATTATCCTTGATTTAAATTCTCAGTCGAGTGTTCGGCAAAGCGCTATCAAATCACGTCTTATGGATATTTTAGATTATTAGTTGAGAGTTTTGGATGCCCTAAATATAGAGAGGAGAAAAATGAGTAAGTCTGCGTCCTTACTGAGGGAGATCTTCGATCAATTCAATCATGAGTAGAGAAGGAGTCACCATTTATATCGTGGGTGGAGAAGAAAAAATTTATGAAAGAAAGAGAAGATAATCGGTGGAGAAAGAGGCAATGAAGAGTTTTCAATCGAGCTCTTCCAGTTACACATCCTCCTGAAGTATTATTTTTTGCCATTGTGGAACTAGATCGTCATTATGGACTTCTTGGACCACCATAAATCCTAGCCGACATTTCTTTGGATGCGGGATGTATGAGGTATAGCAATCATTTTTCATCACAATATCCAATCTTTATTATGTTTAACTTCAAAATATTCGTTAGATAAATGGGGGCTGTGAGTACTTTCATTGGCATGATCCCCCTTCAAATACTAGAGATAAGGATATTATTAACAGACTTTTGCAATAGAACAAAAAGCTTAAGGACTAAATGCTAAATTACAAAAGAAGGGCCACTTGGGTTGTTTGATGTATGCTAGCATGTTGGATTGCTATGTTTTTTTATGTAATCAGTTCTCTAATTTAAATGTACTGATTATTCATGGTATTGTACTTTATTTTTGGGACATTTCGAGTAGATTGTTGTATTTTGACTCTGTGGATTCCTCTTTATGAAATGAGGTCTGATTTTATATTTATAAAATTCTATTTATGAAAAATCCCATCATATTTTGTAATTATTTATGAAATGAGATCTAATTATCTTAGAACAAATCAAACTAGGCTAAATAAAGAAAAAAAAAGCTATCTCCATTTAATATATAGTATCCTGAAACACCTATACTGTTTATATTAGCCAGCAAATGCATTCAATCAATAAATGAGATCTAAATCAAGTTTGATATTTAATCAGTAACATGAAATACTATATCAGCCAGCAAACTCCATCAGCAGCAAATGATATTATATTAGCCAGCAAATGACATTCAATCAGTAACCTGAAATATTACTTACGCTGTTTATATATCACATCTAAATTTATCCTGAAGTTTGAATATCATAAAGTAATGATTTGAATTACTTTAAGAATTTATAAGTATCCCCTCTTGAACTTCTCTGACACTCGCAATCTTATCCCTTGTTATATTAAAAAGTTTCGATAAACACCCATAAAATTTTACATATATTACGCTTACACCCTCTATACTATAGAAGTATTGGATATATACCTCCTATTTTTTTTAAAAAAATGAACAAAGATATATTATCTTATGCAGTTTCAGGATACCCATAAGATCTTTTTTAATTACACACATCAAAATATCATAATTTTTAATAAAGTTTTACAAAAAATACATAAAGTTTGGTTGACAAATCACAATGTATTACAAGTATTCAAAATGGCTCAAATTATTTCATAAAGTTTCACAAGGCAAGATAATGTATGAGAGCATGGATAGAACAACCCAAATACACCCTAGGGGATTAAAAAATACATACAAAATATAATGAATCCCTGATACATTAAAAAATGGCCTTAATACAATCAAAATGATCTTGATACAAGCAAAATAACCTTGATACAATCAAAATGGTCATGATACATCTCAAATGGCTCTGATATGCTGCTGCCTGAGAGTGAGCTGGCTATGAGAAAGAATAAACAGGCTAGGAGGGAGCTAGTTGAGAGGGTGCTAGCTAGGAGGAAGTAGCTCCTAGCTGTGATGATAGAGACTGGAAGGGAGTTGGCTGAGAGCATGCTGGCTAAAAAGAAGTAGTTCCTAATTATCAGGACAGAGGCTGAGAGGATATATCCACAGAAGTTGCTGTCTTCTTCCATTGTATTTAGCCTGTAAAAAATATGTAAAAAGATAAGTAAATGTTTGCTAATTTCAATATAAAATGTAAATGTACATGTGATCTCTCTCTTTTTCTACTAATTTGGCTCTCAATTTGACTAGATATAGTGGTATTTTGTTTTTTATTCGCCTTGTCCTTCTTAGAGCCCTCCAAGTCTTGGAGTTATAGTCCCACTGTTGGCAATTCTTGTACCTTAAGGATGTACCCCTCCTTCTATATTTACTAGAATCTTTTGACTCATCCTCTTCTTTTCTTTTTGCCTTTTTGGGTCTACCTGGAGGAGCTCTTAGGGGAGGGGGGATACAATGGAGTATTCTATCCTTGGCCAAGATCTCATACTTGGTACCGGCTCAATGATATGTTCATAGGCCAATGCCCATGTTGCTTTAGTATACCATGTACTAACAAAATGTTCTGCTTCCTTCCTAACATACATAATAGCTGCTGCAACATGGCAACATGAGATGCCAGTTAAATCCCATACCCAACATCCACATATACTCTTCTCTAAATCAACAACAAATCTATCATTATGATGCTCAACTTCAAATCTATGGCCTCCTCCCCATATGTAGTGGCAATCCATGGCCTCCGACTTTGCTTTCTCTAATTTCTTTTGAATCTTAGGACATAGGGATCCTATAATTTTATGCAAGCATTCTCTTTTGGATTAAAACCGTTATATCATTAGCCTCCGAATTGTCTCCAACAAAGTGATGATAGGCTTGTCTCGAGTATCAATAATATACTTGTTGAATGACTCACATATGTTGTTCAAGAGCATGCTAGACTTATTTCTAGTACTGAAAGCATGCCTTGACCATAGCTCTGGTGGATGTTGTCGGAGCCATTGCCATATTGTCTCATCAAACTGTCGTAGCTCCTCCATGGCAATCTCAAAATTCGAAAGTGTGTTAGCCCGGCATACTTTCAAATGGCATTTCTATAGTTCTTGCCCTTAAATCCAGCAGTTTTAAAATTGGCATGCAAGTGTCGCACGCAAAATCTATGATCAGCAGTAGCAATAACACTGAAAAATCTCTATAAGACCCTATACCAGAATTGAAAAAAAATAAATTATTTAAAAAATCAAGTGTTAAGAGAATTGAACAAGTTTTTTAATAAGACAAACAAACCTTCTATCTATCAGACATAAAGGTCCATCCATGCTCTTCTAATGGATCAATATTCTGTAGTAAGCTGGTTAAAAACCAACTCCAGTTGTTTTTCATCTTGGCCTCTACAATAGTCCATACAATAGAAAAAATATTTTCATTTCTATCCTTCCCCACTATAGCTAGAAGTTGTCCTTCAAAAGAGTCCTTCAAGTGGCAACCGTCCAAACCAATGATAGGTCTGCGATATTTGATGAAGCTCTGCTTACATGCTGCAAGATAATAGTATAATCTTCTAAAAATAAGTTGGCTACTCTCACTGGGCCTCCTAACATCCAATAACATCGTGCTCTCATGATTACTTTGTCTGATTATCCGACAATATTCCTACAAATGAGCATACTGCTTCCTGTGGCTGTCCTGAATAATCTTCAATGCTCTGCTTTTGGCCCTATAGCACTATGCCCTTGAAACAGAAACTTTCACATCCCTCCTGATTTACTTTTGAAAGCCCTTGATGCTCCACTTTGTGTCACTTCTAATCTCATCAAGATACTTCTCTGCTAAAAAGGTGGATATAACATTGTGATTCTGAAATTGCCGTCCACAGTTATGTACAGGTTGGAATATTTTTATTTGATAGGTGAGCTCTCTCTGTATAGGAGAAAAATGAATCTTCCATCCACATGCAAGTTTGCATACAACAGTTACCCGACTGGCCCCATTCTTCTTGTACACATAATCAAAACCCTCCTGTATGCTATAAAGCTGCAACACCTTCCTAAACTATGCAGCATTCCTAAAAGTCATTCCAACTGAAAGTTTAATATTTCTCTTGACATTTATGGATTCATTGAATTCAAGATATTTAGAATCCCGAATACCAATATCTAAATCACTGTCATTGCTCAAGCTATGGAGATGGGAGCTGCTACTACTATCTGATTCCATACCAATAGACTGCTCCTCTACAAAAAAATCAGCTTCCTCATGAGGTGGAGAATGATGTGCCCAAGATCTCAATTATTCCTCAAGTACATCTCTATCTACATAATCATCGAAAAGATCGTTGTCATCGTTATCCGAATCACTTAGCTGACTAAGTGATTCATCACTGCTACTTTCATTGACAACTGTAGACTTTGAAGTGGCAGTTTCAACTCCTTTCAATTTCTTATCAAGTTTAAACATAGAGACACCTACCTTTTTCATTACCAATCTCTTTATCCGATCTCTTAATGTTGATGTAGTTATATCTTTTTTAGGTGGCATCTCCTCCCCTATGACTGAGATACACATCAACGGGCTCTGCTTATCTATTTCAGATGAAGGAACATCACTTGCATTCGCTTGGTGCTCAATATATATCTCAACCATGTCAGCACCTTGCATTGAACTCAACATCTCCAATATGTCAGCATCACACCTTAATTCTCTCAAGCCATTTTGTAATATTTGTCCTGGTATTAGATAATAAAAATAGCTATAATTTGTGTATCCTAATTGGCTTATCATATCCTCTATCTTTATGATACTAAATATATCTTTATTACAATTATCAAAGTATCGACTGCTGCCTTGACCATAATGATAGGTTGGACTGTATTTGAAAGATCCACTATAGTAAATTTATAAGGTAAAAAAGTTAGAGTCCATCCCTATATAATGAACAAGAGACATAGAACATTAAAAAATATGCTAAACTAAAACATTTCTGTAAAGGAAATGGCATTTGATAGTAGAAGGCTTACTGTGGATCCCATCTATGCTCATGCAAATAAAAAATAGGACCACAAAATATGCGAGGATAGAGGGATCATAAAAATTAGATTAAAAAAAATCCTAAAAGTATCAATTTTTCGAAGATAAAATCCTAAAACTATTGGTCAGCCATAAAAGAGACATACATCAATAGAATAATTACCACAATTATGATGTAATATAAAAAATAAATTGTTAAAAGAAGCAATACCAATAGAAGAAGATGTAGAACTCACCCGCAGGCCGAAAATAGTATTCAAACTCCTATCACGATCGTGCACAAGGCATGAGGAAGGAGATCCTGCTCGATCAAAATGTAGAATGGAATGGAGGTCGTCGTTGGAATCTCATCAGAGAACAATCATCTAAAGCAAGAGATGCAAAATGATGGATATTGAAATAGGAAGGATCGGTATCGTAATAGATTTTGAAGGGAGGGATAGGCATTTCCATCTTTTCGAAGGGCAACATAATGGCTTTATCACTTAAATGGATGAAAGTGGCACATTGATATACTTCAATAATTTGGAGATATTTTAAACTTGAGAGGATGTAAGTAAGATTAAGATAAATCTGAGGGGGTACTTGTATAATTTTTCTAAAAAGATATTCATCTAATTTTTTTTTCATATGCCGAGATATACCATCCTCGTTACATGGCACTAAAGTATTAATTCATACCCACGTAGTTCTGAGATGAACGTAGAATCAAGTCTTATCGTTTGATGAAAGAACCGGAGAAAAATATTTACTGGATATGGACTTAGAATTTCGTCAAACAGGTGGTCAGCGGGAAATTGAACAAGGTACTCTTTGAATGAATGGTCGATCAGAACAGTGTTCAAATGGAGGGAAAGACGTGCTTCGACGGAGAAGACCAATCCTGCAATAATTCCTCGAATCCACGACATTGTGGCCGCCGTCGCATGTCATCGACGAACACCAACGAAAAGATAACACATCCTCCATGACCGCCGACGAGCACCAATGTTCGCTTGCCACGATCTAGCACCTCCTAAAATGCTTCTTGGCAATAGGAGATGGAGAAGCACTAGCCATGGATCGGGAAATGAGGAAGGAAGTGGGCTTGAAAATGATCGGAAAAGTGAGTTTGAAAATGCCCTTACTGGTCCAAACAATTACCGCACCAACCATTCCAAGTTTAAAAATGCCACTGCATTTTGAAGAAATTACCCACATCAGCCACGATCGTTACTGGATACAGGAAATTTCTGATAAACCATATATTACCATCCTTTCTTAATCGGATGGTCAGATTTTTTTTAATAAAAAAAATGTAACTATCTTTGAAGCATTGTACCATTTTCATATATATATATATATATATTATATATATAAAATATAATGTAATATAATATAAGTTTTTATAAAAAAAATATATAATTGAAGGACGAGAGGATTTGGACTTTAATTTTTTTTTTTTGGGACTCCAAATCTTTAGATCGCCTGACCGCTATCTTGAGCAATAAAAAACAATTCGGATCTGTTTAAAATTGGCTTATAGATATTTTTCTCCTTTAAACTCTTATATTTGAACGTCAGCACAAAGCCCTAGCCATCATGCTCTAAGCTTCCCTTCTGCCGCTCCAAGCCTCCCACCCGACTGAGACTTCTGAGGACGGAAAAAAGCGGAGGAAATACTAGGGGAAGACGTTGGACGAAAACAAAGAAAAAACGGGAAAAATTAAAAGGTAGGACGTTTTCCCACATAGATTGATCATTTTTTTTTTTTTTTTTCCTTTTCGCTTCTTTTTCTTTTCATTTCATTCTCTTTGTCGGGTATCTGTGGGGAAGGAGAGCACCTAAGGGAGAACGGAGGGATTTATTAGGTTCCGGTCGCGGTTTCTTCTCAAGCATATGGGATTTTGTGCGGTGTGAGTTGGTCCCTCGAGCTTTTGAGAGCTTAATCTTGGTAGAAGCATGATATTCCGTAGGGTTTGGGGATTTTTGATCGAAAGGATTCTTCTTTGCCTACAAAATTTTCAATTTATGGAGTTCTGTTCTCATGATAATGTGAATTTGATACCAAATCCGTGAGTTTGTCCAACTGATTTCATCATTCTATCTAAATAATATGCATTTATTGGTATGGTCAAATAAAATAGAAATCTATCATTTTTCATTTTTTTCTCTAGATAGTCGATATTTATCTATTGTTCAGTCAAAAGGTATCCATCATGTCCATAATTATCATTTTTCTGGGCGTTGAAGCATTGCTTTTTTTTTTTTTTGGGATCCATTCTGATAATTCACAGTAAATCACTGCTTCTAGATTTTTATTTTATGTGATATTTGAATTGATTAGATGGGTTCGGCTTGATCGGGCTGGTTCGGGTATCCGGCGGGTATACCAATTTTAAATGGGATGGGTTTGAGATTTTTGGTCTTGGGACAGGTTCGGATACGGACAGGGCAATCTTTGCGGGTACTCTACCGTTGCCATCCCTAACTCTTCCTGACTGGTTTCCTCTCCTCTGGGGCGGCAGCGTGAGAAGCTTGGAATTGTTTTTTTAAGAACGACGAGAGTAGAATTCAGTTGCAAGTCAAAATCATGTCAGGTATCGAGGATGCAGGTCTGTTCCGAGAACCATCATTTCTGTGTTTCATAATGAGAGTTCTAGTGGTTTAATTTGGCTCATATTTTCTCTCTTGGGATTAGATAATAGCAACCATGCTGAGGAAGAAGAAAGTCTCTCTCTTTCGCGGCGAAAAGCTAAAGAGCATGTCGAACAGTTGGAAAGACTTAAAGAAAAGGTGGGTGGCTTTCCTCCTCCTTGCATGTTTTTGCCTTGTATGATAATATTTCATTTGCTTGTTTGTATCCCAGAAAAAAAATTGATCTAAGAACTTTGTTGATGCAGAAAAGCATGATTTGGATAAATGTTCATGCTGATAGGAAAATTTTGTTTCCACATAAAGGGTTGATGTATAAACACATTTTAGTCTTATATTATGTGTCAACACATTTTCCACAAAATAAAATGAAATTATGAATTTTATATCTGACATCCGTGGTCAAATACAGCATGTTTCATGGATGTCATTGAGGAATTAAAGTACAAATGCCTATGAATATCGAGTCAAAATGCCTTCATCTTATTATTAGAATTGTTAATTATCAGTGTATTTTATGATGTAGATACATTTTAGTAATTTAGGGGGTCATAGGTTGCAAAATTAAGAAGGTATATATTTCAGGGCATTCAATGTATTTTTAAAAGTTTGACGCTGGTGTCTCCACCATGTAGAACAATCACTTAGCATACATGATTTAGATATGCCTATCATATTGATATGACTGTTGGTTATATTCTTCTAATAAAGATGTAAAGAATGGTTGCATTGCCAACTTTCAAGTGTCACAAGACATATAAAATATTTGTTGATGTATCTGATATGGGTTATATCTTATGATCAGCTGGCATTTTGGTTGGCCACATGTGTCAACTTGATAGATTTTGAACTTGCAGCTGATGAGTGGCTAAACTTTAAGTTTGCTTTCTGGTTTAAATTATGATAGTATCTTGTATAGCATGCATAATATGGACGTCGGATTGATACAGACCCCTCTATACTTCACTGAGTGTGTATTGCGTAGAGGTTGGATTGTCAGATGTAATGATACCAATATGATACATAAGATTCTATGGTAAAGGATTAACCTATTTCTGCTGATTGAGGAAATGAAATAAACAAGGAACACAAATAATGATTTCCTTTTGTTTAATTAAGCTGTGAAAAGTATGGAGAACATCTTAGATAAAGTGTTTGTGAGTCTGCTATCCAATTGATATTAGGTGTGTCTGATGGAACTTATGGCATTTTATTTCTTATCTCCCTGCTTCTTGTAGTTAGATTTCATCACCAAAGATCAGAAAGGAAGATTCTCCTGGCACTAACTTTGTCTCCTTTAGTTCCTCAGCAAGTAAATAGAGCCTTAATGCTCTATAAGCCCAAACATTTAAAGAATGTTCATTTGTAAAATTTTCATTTCTTCATGATTCTAGTTTTTTGTTAGTTTATGGTTTTGAATTATGAATATCTTGCTTGTTTCTAGTGATGCTCAATAAAAAAGTGTTTTCAATGTTCTTTCCATGTTCATTTGGTTCAAACATAGGTAGTATATTCAAAAGTCAGAACACTATGCGAATTTTAAAATTACATTGTAGGCAGTAAGGTTTCATCTAGACCTAAGACCTTTGTTCTGGTTTAACACAATCTCTTTTGTCACCACCCATTTTTGGTAAGATAAAGGAAAATCCTCCAGTTGGCAAGTTAGACAGGATGTTTATAAATTAAAGGGTACTCATTTTCATTGTTTATAAAAACATTTGCTCGAACGAAAATAAATTCTACTTCTTAAAGGGTTGTGTTCACTAATTCATTTATATGCTCACACAATTGACTTTTAACCACAGCTTGTTTCTGATAATTTTTCTTCATGAATTGAATACTTTCTTGTGCATGGGATCATGCACATTTTGATTACTGAAATTTTATATGTGACACTACAAAAGATGGTTTCTCATATATCTTTAGAAAATGGTAGATTATGATTTTTTTAACATTTTGTTTCCTTGAAGCTCCATGCATGACTTGTGTGAACCCAATCATCACATTTATTTATTAGGTAACATTACTCTTCCAACTGTAAGCCAGAATATCTGCAATGGAAACTGACTGACAAAAACCAGGCATCTGCCAATATTTGGATATAAGTAGGCAATTTTGGGTGATTTAAGCTTGTAGCCAATCTTGGGTGATGTGGGCTTATATTTCTGAAGGGTGGCTTTTGTTTTCATTGTTTGCTGATTAAGTGAATGAAAAAAAAGGAATTGTCAATCCAACACTAATTCTATGAGTTTGCTTACCCTGTCCATCGGCCAGTAATGTATGTTTCATATTTTCACTAACAACTGGCTTGTTTTTTAACCATTCATGGAATTGTACATCCTGGGAGGTTCCAGAGAAATGATTATCAATTCAAAAAAAAAAAAAACTTCATGGCGTTCATCTGCTTCTGTTATCTGATCTCTTTGCAATGGCATTTTTCACCTTGCAGGATCCAGAATTCTATCAGTATCTGAAGGAGCACGACAAGGAGCTTTTAGAGTTTGATGATGAAGATATTGATGTGAGCATATATTGATTTGTTTACAACATTCTTGGCATAAGAAACTGTAAATCAAACTTTTTGCTGAATGTTCTATTTAGGAGGGTGAAGGAACTGATTTGGAGGATGATGTGGAATATCAACGTACTCACGAGAGGGAACAGAAACCACAAGCCAAAGTTATTACAACTGTAATGGTCGATTCATGGTGCAAAGCAGTCAAAGAAGATGGTAAACTTGGTGCAGTTCGATCTCTGCTGCGAGCTTTTAAGACAGCATGCCATTACGGAGATGATGAAGAAAATGGTTCAGCACCAAAATTTAGTATCATATCTAGCAATGTATTTAATAAGATAATGGTGTTTGTTCTGAATGAAATGGATGGAATTCTTCGTGGAATGTTGAAAGCCCCTGGATCTGGAGGGAAAAAGGAGACCATTATGGATCTGACAACCACTCAAAATTGGAAGAAGTATGGCAGCTTGATGAGGCTATATCTTGGTAGTGCACTTCATATATTAACACAAATGACAGATGAACAGATGATCTCATTCACCTTAAAGCGTGTTAAGGCATCAGCTGTCTTTTTAGCTGCTTATCCTGTTCTCTTGAGGAAGTATGTTAAGGTACATCAATGTTTATGACTTTATGTCCTCTTGCCATTTATAAATTATAAGTGGGACCTTCTGGTCTTCCTTGCATATGCATGCATATGGTTTCAACTTTCAAAATGTGGTATGTGAATAAGAAACCTTTGGTCTTGGATGCCACTCGTAATTGTTTTTCTATTTACAGGTTGCCCTTCACTGTTGGGGTACAGGAAAAGGTGCTCTACCGGTTGTTTCATTTCTATTCTTGAGAGACTTGTGTGTTCGTCTTGGTTCTGCTTGTCTTGATACATGCCTTACGGGCATATACAAGGCTTATGTTTTGAATTGCAAACTGTCCAAATCTGTAAGTAGATCAAAGTTGCAGCACATTCAATTCCTTGGAAATTGTGTCAGTGAACTATATGGTCTGGACCCACCAGCCGCATATCAACATGCATTTGTTTTCATTCGTCAACTGGCAGTGATATTACGAGGTGCCCTCACTGAGAGGGGGAACAAGGTAATGTTAAATCCACCATTCATCTTCTAGGTTTCTTGTATCTTGAATTTCCAATTAAATTTTGTTCACAATATTATCATAATGCTTTTGATCTGGTCTGCATTACTTACTCTAGCTGTTCTGCTGTTTCTCTTTTATTGTTTTTCAAAGGCAGTAAAAGATAAAAAGAAAGGGAAAAAGCAACAAGAAAGCAGCAAGAGCACAAAGAAACAAGTTGAGGTGAGCTTTGTCAAAATTTTTCTTAAGCCTCTCATAATTCTTATGTAGTTTTTATGATCTTCTGTTATTACCGGTTCCATATGTTAACCTACTGTTATATTTCAAGACTTTATGGCTGTAACTGCATTTCCATAATAGCATTGTAAGCGACAAACCTAGAGTTTTATGTCTACATTCAAGTTGGACTGTGAGTTTTACCCCCATTATTGGTCCCTGTTTGGATGCAAAAATATACTACCATCCAGGTGTGCTGCCCTCCTTTTTGCTGTCTTTCTCCTGTAGCACATTCTCCATCTTTCTTCTTCCAAAAGTTATTGTAGGAATTCTCCCTCACCTGTAGGAATTCTGCCTCACTCTTTCCTTCTCCAAAACCCATCCACCTCTTCCATCCAATCTCTTCTTTGTAATTCCATGTTTGCCCATCCAATCTCTTCTTTGTAATCCCATGTTTGCACATCCAATCTCTTCTCTTGGTAATCCCATGTCTACAAAGTGCAAACAATTTCCTATTCTCTCTCCTTTTCTCCATTAATAAACGACAGTTACCACATGGTCATTAATAAGTGACACAATGATTTCTCCACCATTAATAACCTCCTATTCTTGCTTGAACTATTTTTACTGGGATGGTTGAATAAGCAACATAAATATACATAACCGTACAGGACTTGTAGTCAACACTTGTTTCATATGCACGTTTATATAGTGTTATTGATGTTTTCTTACCTCTGAAAGATTATAATGTTCCCAATGGTAACAGTTTTTGCCTGGTTGTAGTTATGTTTGCAGCTGACCATACATGCGCTTTCTCACGCACTTTGGGGTAGGCGTGTGAGCATGTGCATGGGTGTTGGACAGGCCTGAGGGCACCTGCATTTATATGCAGCTCTGGTAATGTTCCTGAAGTATGAATGCAGTTCCTTGTATATCAAACCATGCCTTCTTCCATCTCTACCTAGACTATTTGCAAGTTAAGGACCATGCTTCCTTCCTGTCCTATTTGGGCTCTTTCTAAGTTTAGGGGCAGCTTCTTGATTGCATGAAATTAGACTATAGGACCAACTAGCTAGGTCTCCCACCCTGCTTGCTACTTTTAAAGTTGTCTAATGTCCCTTCTCCCCAAAATATTGTTGACTAGAAACTTGATATTAGTTATCTTCTCTTTACCTTTTTTTTTTTCAGTGTGGAGGGTTGGAAGTGATAATTATATTGCAAACTACATAGTCCACACCTCCATGGATCTACCCACCGTGATGATTACAAGGTTCATTACTCCACAATGACAGAGAATCATCTATATAAATATAGCACCATACACATGAACAAAGAAATGGGAAGAACACGATACCTCAAACCTCAAGAAGCAATCCTTAGATATGCAGCCATCTGCTCTCAACGCCATGCCTGATATGCCAATTGACCACTGAATGCTCTTCATTGGAAGGGTATGATGATAAAGTAACAAGACTTCATCCTTCGCAAAGCTCCTATTCTCCCTATGATCTCCACCAACAATCACTAGAGAAAGAGGAAACCAAATAGTAGACTGAGATAAACACACTACTGCAACACTTTTCAGTTGATTGTTGGCACTTCATCAGAGCTGCACCTTGCTTGCTGAATCCTCAATCCTTGTCATTGGGAAGTAAAGCCATTTCAATTCATTGCGAGCATCATTTCTGGCAGACATAGGAAGTTCGACTGTCTTGAGGGAGAGGGAGAGGGAGAGGAGAATCGAGATTGAGAGATTGGAATAGGGGAGAAGAATTGAGAGGGAAGGGGAATTTATAAAATAAGGTTTCAGTTGAACCAGATCTAGCAGCCAAACTAGGAATGGCAATGGGTAGAGTACCTGCAAAATTCACTCTACCCATATTCGAACCCATTAAAATTCTTATCACCTGAACCCATCCCAAATCTGATTTAAAATTTGTCCAAAAATCTCAAACCCATCCCATCAAAAAACATAAATCCGTCTGACACTTGAATCCAACCAATTAATCTTTATCCGGTCAGGTTGGGTACCTGACTTGGAATTACAAAACAAAATTAAAAAAATGAAGGGGGAACAGAGGGAAAGACCTTTGCATGATGACCAGAATATAACTAATATCATGTGAAAATCAATATTAGATTAAACTTGCAATTCAAACTTGAATAAACAACCATAATCTATAATACCAACATTAAGTCCATAATCCCTTCACCCTTTGTTGTAAATATATTTTTGTAAAATTATATATATATATATATATATATATATATATATATATATATATATATATATATATATATATATATATATATATAATTGGATTCAAGTAGATTCCCAAATCTGTCCGAAACCCTGATGAGTTCTAATTTTAAATCCCAAACCCTTCCCAAATCCTATAGGGTTTCGGTAAATAGGTCCTGTTGGGTTTGAGATGGGTCAAATAACTGAAAAAAACCCATCTAGCTCTCATCCCTAGGCTGAATTGTCTCGGTAATCGATCAGTCTATTCAATATGTCCTGAACCACCTAGTTCAGGATAGTTTGGCAATCCTTGAGTGTAAGCATTGATCATCAGTGATATGGACTGTGGATTTTTGGTACTTGTTTAAGTTTGAAAATGTATTGAAATGTTTTCAATATGACTTGAGGACATATTCTGTGAAAGTCACCATTTCCAGTTATCTTGCAAATTAAAAGTTGGTTCACAGAAGTGTTGGCTGCCTCTTATTGAATTAGTGCCAGGAATAGGCCTCAAAGCTCATCGAATCATCTCGAATTGGGTGGTCCCAAGCATTCTGAGTTGTACCGGCCGCAAATTGGGATAATTTAGCCTTCCGAATTGGAACATCAAATGAGGGAGAAGGAGAGGGAAAGAGAGGAAGAGAGAGAGAGAGGAGGGGAGGGAAAGAGGGGACAACACTGTCGGAGAGCCGACAGTGGCCTGCTGAGGTCGCTGGAGGGCCACAAAGGCCTCTACGGCCAGCGGCACGTGTTGCCCAATAGGCGTTTAATCGAGAGAGATAAAGAAGGGGAGTGAGGGATCCGGAGGGAGGCATAGCAGGTGGAGAGGCCACCGAAGGGTGCTAGGTGGCCATCATGGCATCGGTGGTGGAAAAGGTGTTGGCGAAGCTGTGGCCATGGAATAGGGGCGACTGCTCTTGTTCATCGTGCTTTTTAAAATGATGATGAATAGTAAAGTCGGCAATGGATTTGTAGGCTTCATCTGACAAACTCATTGCTGGCTTCATTGTGGTCGGACATTTTAAAAAAAACTCCATGAAATTGGAGCGGTCGCCCTTGTTTCATATCGACATAGCCATGGACCGTGATTTCGTCGTTTGGCGGTCAACCAGAGGCCCTCTGACGACCTCTCTGCCAACTTTCCTTCCTTTTTTTCTCTCCCTCCTCTCTCTCGATCGCGATTTGGTGGAGGAAGCAGAGGCCTTGGCGGCCCGCTTCTGGCAACCACCGGTGTCTCCTCTGGCCACCCTCTCCCTCGCTCCCCCCTTCTCCCTCCCCATCCCCCTCCCCCTCCCCCTCCCCTCTTTTTCTCTTTTCCTCCTCTCTAGTTCCTTTCTTCACTTCTGTATCGGTTCGCACCGGTCCGGTCTAGTATGGTATGGACTCATACCGATTTGTACCACCGGCCGACCGGCATGGATCTTGATATCGATTCTGCGGGCCTTGCCTCAAACCATTTGTTTCAGGCAAAATTCAAGATTTCTTTCAATCTGCATAGGGAAAGACATACACCAAGAATTGTTTTGTCGAACTATAAATTCATAAGAAAGCTTAAATGTTGTTGAAGAATTTTCAATCATTGATAGTCATGGAAATACCCTGGAGCACTTTTATGCAGATCTAATGGTTACACGGTTGAATTTATGAGATGCTGTGTCATATTCTCAGACATGTTCACATGAAATGTTTTGTTGATTTGCTTCTCTTCTGGAGGGAACTTGCATGAGGGCTATCTATATACTTAAAAATACTATCGAAAAATCAATGGTGGATGGAGAGCAACCAGCATGTCCATTTTCTGGTTTGCAAGCATATTGTTAAATGTTGGATTGATGGGAAAAACAGTACTTTGATGGGTTATGTAATTTTTAGTGATTAACACAATATTTCATGCCTCTCGGTAGCTACAGCTCCATAGGCACAAGTAAAAATTCTCAATGGTAAGGTGGTTGGAGCTCTGGCACTTGTTGGTCACTTGGTCTGCAGCATCCATAATCTATAGCCATAGATGATATGCTTACTTTGCATGCCCATGTTGCACTGTTCTAAATCTACAATCCTTTGATTTGATATCCTATAAATTTTTTTTTTCTTTGAGAAAAATTGATATCTATGGTAATTCTGTATGTGTGCATTGATTTGCTACTTCGTCAACCATGCCACTAAGAAGTCTGTGAGTTAGTTTAGCTTTTGAGTATAGAATGTATAAGTTTGCGAGATTTTTTAAATTCAGAATCTTGCTTTGTCAATGAATAGTGCCCAACAATAATTATTTATATTGCTGGGTAATGCAGCTGTCCAGCATTTACTTATTGTCGAGCAAGTTTAAAAGAATCAATTGAAAGATGGACAAGAATTAGGTTTATATTATAGTCTGGCATTGGGAAAATACTTATAGACATTCAATTTATATCAGTGCTTGTGTTTTCTTTTCTAGTCATCATTACTGAATGTTGTTTTATTGCTTCATACTTCTGATGGTTTAACAGATATTTTTCCTTGTGCAGAAAGCATATCAAAAGGTCTATGATTGGCAGTTCATATTCTGCCTTGAGCTTTGGACTGGAGTTATATGTGCTTACAGTTCAGAAGATGATTTCCGACCTTTGGCTTACCCACTTACTCAGATAATTTATGGGGTGGCAAGTTTAGTTCTAACTGCTCGGTACTTCCCTCTTAGGCTGCGCTGTGTAAGAATGCTCAATCGTATTGCAGGAGCCACTGGTACCTTTGTTCCCGTGTCTTCGCTCCTGCTTGGTATGTTGGAAATGAAAGAACTGAAAAGGCCCCCTACCGGAGGTGTTGGTAAAGCTGTCAATTTGCCTAATGTTAAACAGGTGAAATTTTATTCTCTGATAATTTCACCATCCAAACTGTGTATGTTGCAGGGAAAATAACCTGAATCTTCTATTGCAGGTAGACAAGACTACATTGAAGACACGTGGTTTTCAGGAGGCATGTATATATTCAGTGGTTGAGGAACTTGCTGAACATTTGTCTCAGTGGAGCTACTCTGTTGCCTTCTTCGAGTTGTCTTTTATCCCAGTTGTTCAGCTCCGGAACTTCTGCAAATACACCAAGGCTGATAGGTTTAGACGAGAAATAAAGGAGCTCATCCGCCAGGTGCTGTAGAAAATGCATCTATTATTATTTAATTAGCTGTGTAAATACCAATCAAAATTAGGAAAATGTTGATGTTTTCATGGCTCCTTGTTTCTTCTTTCCAGGTGGAGGCCAATTGTGACTTTACAAACTCCAAACGAATTGGTATTGAATTCTCACCTAGTGACCCTGCTGCAGCATCATTTCTCAAGGTAGCACTGCAGCCTCATTTTCTCTTTTTCTCTTCTTTTGTTTGATGCGTCCGTTATCAGAAACCAACAGTATTTGGCTTTGCTACAGGCTGAAAAGGAATCTGGGAGCAGTCCTCTTTCAAAATTTGTTGCTAACTTGCACCTGAAAGCTCAACAGAGGGTTGATTCAATGGTGGAATCCAGGTTTGTTTTATTATTAGATACAGCATTTGTTTGACAGGTAAAATGTCAATTCTGTATAGAATGTATAAGCTTGTTAATTGACATTTTACCTGAACATTTGAGCCTGCAATGCCTATTAAAATTCCTAATATCTTGAGTCTTCACATTGTGGAATTTAGCTCCCCCCCCTCCCAAAGTTTTGTTAAAATTGTAGGGTACTACTTTTGGTTATTAATACTTTGTGCTTTCCTATTGCCAGTGTCCTTGTGGGTGCACAATCTTCTGTTTTTGCCAGCAGGCTATCTGAAATGAGGGAACAAGATGATGATGATGGGGATGCTGAAGAAGGTGCTGCCGTGTTCAGCTCATCCTGGTTGCCTGAAAAGAAATCTAAGTAGGGCTACTAATTAATTATTATTCAATGCCCTTCCTACTTTCACTGTCAACATGTGTGGTAAATCTGATAATATACATCGGCATGCAGAGTTAGGGGTGAGAAAAAGAGGTCGAAGAAGCGAAGCCATGAAAAGGAGCAAGATGTAGGCGCGGATGAGGATGTGGTGGAAGATCTTGTCCTAAGTTCGGATGATGATGAGGCTCCTGTTGGTGGCTTGCCTTCTGATGAGGAAGACCATGAGTCAGAGAGTCCATCACTAAAGCAGGAGGGCTGGAAACGGAAGCTGGCCACCTCACCAAAGCAGAAGAACAAGAAACATAAGTTGGCTACCGCATCTTCTAAAAACAGAAGCAAGCCACGCATTAAGAAGGCGGCTAGGAGAGGTGCAAATAAGTGACATATAGTTTGGTCTATCAGATGGAAATTTCTGTTGTTTTATGGTGCGGCAGAGGGGCTGATCATTGGTCTTTGGATGGATAAACCCAATTTTGATGTCATAGAGCAGATTGACTTTTATTCAAGGCTATCTGGCCATGACAGATTAACTGGTGCAATCAATTTTTGCATGAAGTACCCGTACGTATCCTAGAAATTTTGATTTGTTAGAGAGATGCAAGTTTGGATGTAATTACCTGAACATCATTCGGTAAACATATTGCTGCTTTCTATTGGTGTATCCAGGTTCATGAGATATGTATCTTTTGTCACTTCAAATTATTAACAGAACTAATTCATGTGACGGTCATTGGCAACTTCTTGAATGAGCAAATCCTTAGATTTTATTCCTTCTGCTAGCATCAGAAATGCTGAGCAACCAGATCTTATGCAACTAGAACCACAGAAATTTGAGTTATGCTTGTGTGTTACTTCAATAATTGCCCTCAACAGCTCAAAGCTGCTATAACTTGAGCTGTGTTTCTTTGTTGGTGTCGTATCTTTGGCTGACCTGAGCTGGACCCATGCAATTGGTCTTGAACATGCTGTGTTTACAGGCAACCATTTACTAGCTACCTTTTTACCGGGCATTTTAACTGCTACCATAACAAAATATCATTACCAATAAAATGCTTGTCCTTCTATAAAATATTGGTCCCAAGTTATCATTACTCTATTTAGCATTTAAATGTGATTTTTGAGAAAAGCACATTCTATGTACTTAGAATTAAGTGAATTGTACTATTATAAGGTCTAATTGTATGTTATGCTTATAATTTAATTTATATCGATAATTAGTTGAACTGCTGAATACTTATTACTATTTGCCATATTTATCATTTCTACATGATAATTATCCTCGCTGGACTTTCAAATTGTTACATCTCATCATTTTGTCATCACTTAAACAAATATCATGATAAATCATCATGAGATTTAAAATGTCAGACGAATAGTGTGGTAAATTGCATTGTTACTTTTACGATGAAGCACCTGGAAGATTGGGACTTGGGGTAGGATGATGTTTGCCGGTCGATTTTATAAAATTTTTTGTATCTTAATTTTAGATTGTTCTTGAATTCGTTGATCATGGTAAAAATTAATATATTTTTTTAAATTTTTAAGTGATAAATGTTCGGAGCTCGGATGTTTACCATGCCAAGGGACATCCCATCCATATGATGCGACATCTAATGGTAACATTTATCACCTCGATGAGAACTAGAGTCATTTATCACCTCGAAAAAAAATAGAGTCGGCCCAGCTGCACCCGATCATTGTGTGTTACAAATGGGCCCCACAAAATATACAAGTATCATGTGGACATCAGAGATAGACGGTCAGGATCTGACCATAGACCATAGCACGACTCCTAACCCCTGGCTGCCCGTCAAGCGTTCGGAAAAATCATTCTCTTTTCTTCTCCTTCCTCCTGAAGTAAAATCCCTTTCGTCTCTTTCTATTTCCTCTTCTCCCAAGTCTCAATTTGACCGACAAAAAAAAAGAAAAAAGAAAAAAAAGAAAAGGGAAACCCTCGCCGCCGGTGATCCGATCCATTCCTTTCCTTCCACCGGCGATGGCATCTCCGATGGTGGTCAACGTGATGCTGGCGGTGCACGAGAAGAAGACGGCGGCGGTGGACCTCTACCGCCCCCTGCGACAGTACATCGCCACCACCTTCTCCGAGCGCGAGGCCCAGGCCAACGAGGACGACCTCCAGGCCGTCCGCCAGATGCGCTCCGACCTCGAGAACCCCTCCCCCACGGCCCCCTCGCCGGAGCTCCGCCGCGACCTCCTCCAGCACTACTTCCGCGCCCTCGCCCTCATCGAGCCCCGCTTCCCCATCTCCCCCGACCGCTCCCACGTCCACTCCTTCGTCTTCACCTGGCACGATGCCTTCAAGCCCAACAAGAAGGTCTCCCTTCCCTCCATCCACCTCGAGAAGGCCGCCGTCCTCTTCAACCTCGCCGCCGTCTACAGCCAGATCGCCCTCTCCGCCGATCGGTCCTCCCCCGCCGGGCTCAAGCAGGCCTGCAATTCATTCCAGGCTGCTGCGGGATCCTTCGCCTTTCTCCGCGATCAGGCAGCCGCCAAGGCGGCCGCCGCTGGGGCGACGCTTGATTTGTCGCCCGAGTGCACCTCGATGCTCGAACGTCTTATGCTCGCCCAGGCGCAAGAGTGCTTCTTTGAGAAGGTTATTGCTGATGCCAAGCCTCCAGGGCTCTGCTCCAAGGTCGCCCGCCAGGTATACTGCAGATTTCTCTCTCTTTCTCTCTTTCATTTTATCTTGAATTATTCTCGATTGATTTATTAATTGGAGATCAAGAATGGAAGCCTTTGTTGTACGATTTTTTTAAGAAATTGGATTTGTGCCCCATGATTGTTCTGTTTAGATGAAGGTCATATAAATTTTATGCTTCCATTTATGTGCTTCATAATTCACTCTGTTTTGATTGTATCAAGTCATTTGATCTTTATGTTGATTTAATCAGAATGAATGAATGTTGTCGATTGTTCGTCAACTATTATAAGCAGTTCTTGTATTCTTGTCCCCTCTTCAAGTCTATCATGCTTTTCCTTAAAAATCTGGCTTAATTTTTTTTTCTTAGTTTGAACAATTTTGTAACTTACCTAAGATTCAGTTCAGTGGAATCACAACTTTTATGGCGTTGCTGAAGTTTGACAATCTCTGAGATTACGTCGTGTAACCTTTTGGTGTCTGGTGACTGTTGTAGGTTGGTCTCTACTACGAGGAAGCCTATGCAGCGATCACTGGTCCTCCACTTAACCAACACTTTGACCGGACATGGGTCTCCCATGTGCAATTGAAGGCAGCCCAGTTCTACGCAGAAGCTTGCTATAGATATTCCTTAGAGCTTCATGAAAAGGAAGAGATCGCTGAGGAGATTGCTCGGCTAAAGATTGGATTAGGTGCCCTCACGGATGCCAAGAAGTCTGCTAAGGGAGTTGCTCAACCTCTCATAGATGCTGTCTCCAGATTGGAGAGCAACATGAACCGCAACCTGGAGAGGGCCACCAAAGAGAATGATCGTGTGTATCTCATGCGGGTTCCAGCAGCCGGTTCCTTGTCAGCTCTACCAGGAGCCTCTCTTGTTAAGTCTACAGCAATGGGTGAAGTTTTAGATGCTAACAAGGAGAGGTTGTTCTCAGGTCTTGTCCCAGACAGCAGTACCAAGGCCCTTTCAAAGTACACGGAGATGGTTGATGATATTATTCGAACCCAGGCAGAAAAGCTGCAGCAAGGAAGTGAAATAACACGGGTTAAACTTAAGGAGATGGATCTGCCTGATTCTATTCTAGCTCTGGAAGGTAATATCAGTTTGCCTATGGATCTTAAAGAGGATATTGAGGCTGTACAGATCAGTGGTGGCCCTTCTGGCCTGGAAGCGGAGTTACAGCAAATCAGGGATTTGAGAAGGGTCAATCAAGAGCTTTTGGTGCAGACTGAAGAGCTACTCCAAAAGGAAGCGAATGAGGATACTCAGTTTCGTACTCAGTTTGGGACTCGGTGGACGAGACCTCAGTCCAGCACCCTGACAAAAAACCTGCAGGAAAGATTAAATAGGTTTGCTGCGAATCTTAAGCAAGCTTCAGACAGTGACACACGGATTGAGCGAGCTGTAAAAGACAATGCTGCACTTATGGCAATCCTCGATCGCAAGCCGGTATGTTAGTTGCTTTATGTGGACGTATTTTTTCATCTTTATAGAAATGCTGCTAGCTTGTGAAAAATTTACTTGAAAGACATTGAGAACCTTTCTGTTCTCATGATACGTCACATGTTGAACAATAATCTTATGTTCACAAATATGCTTAGGCACAGGTAGGTAAGGGTGTAAGAGTGAAAATGACTAAGAGAATTACTGCCCACTCAAAGTATGTTAGGCATTCAAGATGATTTGTCCAACAGGTCCCTTGAAGTCACTATAATCTAGCAAGAGAAGATACTTTAAATTGCATGTTGTGTTGATATTTTTTATGTATCATATGCTGATGCTTATCAATTATGATAGAATGCTTCTTAGATGCTTATTTTAGATATCCTAAAGAAGGCCTTGGATACTGCTGCAGACTTCTCTGAGGAGTTTATACTTTATTATTTACCTGGCATCTCTTTAGACCCTTAGCACTCCTGCTATATTTCAGGTTGAGCAAAATATTATATGAGTTCTTCTTCTGTACCTTTTGTCCTTATTTTCTTCAAAATGGTTTCACTTTCAACATTGATATTGTTGATATCCAGTCCATGTTTCACCGACAAAGCGCTAAATAAACTGAATACAGACTCTTCGTACAGTAAAGGAATACAGGCTTAACCAATTTCTTTGTAAGATTTATTGGGATTCTGAAGAAATAAAGACAAGGGCAGAAGTCATATACTACTATAGATTGATATGTATGTATAGATAGATACTCATATTACTTTGCATTTCTATCTAGTGATATTTAACGAATGCAAACAATTTAGTTTTAATGTATTACTAGCAATTGATGCTATATTATGACCTAAAAGAGAATGTGGTCCTAAGTTGTTATCAACAACAAAGCCAGGTAATATTAGCAAAAAGTGAAAGCCCAAAGTAGGAACAAGAAAGGCTTTCTGCCCTTAACCAAGGTCAAATTATCTAGCAGACCATGCACATCTTCAAAGCCATTCACCCCCACCAAAAGAAAAAAAAAAAGAATAAGTGGGGCTGCTTATTTTTATGCTATATGAGCCCTTAAAACATTTAGCCAACACTTTAATTTATATATTAGAATACTGCAATGTAATTGTTCTCTGAACCAAAATGAAAACCCAAAATTGATCCTACTTACTAAATATACCTAATGAAATGGAGAAATGATCCATAAATAGAAACAAAATTTCAGTTAGTTCCAGGCTGAAACTGACTAACTACACCAAGACTAATTACTTTGGGCAGAAATTGACTGAAACCATTGAAACCTGAAATCAGCTAGTTTCAACTTGTCATAGCTGAAAGCAGTCTGTTTTGATTGAAACTTGAACTCTTGATCCTAATCATGCCTTACAATTTGTTTTACTCATTTAGTTTAAGCATTTCTCCAACTAATTAACTTATGTTACTTTGCTCAATGCCAATTTGAATCATGCTCTTATTTCTCATATTTTAAGTCCATTTGTTTTCCAAATCCTCTGTTTATTATTATTATTATTATTATTATTATTTTTACATCTCTTTTCATAATTCACTTTTTTATCATTCGAATTTTGAGTACTTTTGATTCAAAATTTTTATCTTTTGTTAAATGTTGAAATCCACCAATTGCTTCCTTGGCATGTAACCAGAAGTCCTGGGCATTTTGTAGCAATAAGAAGCTACTTTTTTTTGAAACATTTTGTTTTATTTTAGAAGCTTTACATGATTACTTATGCTATGGATAAAATTATTTTGTATGTTTCTTTCTTCATTTTGTTTTGTATATGCCAGTTCTGGTTTGTGTTTTGTTTTGTCTTTGTTTGTATGTTTCTTTGCATATCTGTATTTTAATTTATTGTACACTGCAGATAGAATCAGCCCTTCCAAGTCTTGCAAGGCCAATTATGTCTTTGGATGGCAATGAAGATGCAATAGTGGGAGCTCTTAAACAAAGCTTGGTAATTTTCTGTTAAATGCTCCATTTTCCTTCAATTTGAAGAAATATTGCAGGAATTGATTTGTCATTGATAAATTGTGAGGACTTGGTTGTTCTTGTCTTGAATTATCTCCCACTACCCGGGACGCCCCTAATCCCCCTAAATTCACTTTCCGCTCTAATGCATGCAGCTAAGACCTTTCCTGATCTGACACTATGCTGAACTTGAAACATTGAGCACATTGTCATTTGTTCAACAAAATATTATTGTTTGAAATTTTTAAAAGTAAGGCTGAAAAACTTGCACCATATTCACAATTGCCTATCCATAAGCCAGGTAGACATTGGCTAATCTTTCCTATAGTTCATCATTTTTATTTACATGCATTTATGTGCATTCTTCCTTTTCTGTCTATGTAGATTTGTAGCTCTGATTTATTTTGGTTTTCATACTGTGTTTTCCTTCATGATTTTTTGGTTCTGCTCATTATTCCCTTTTTAGTTTCTAGGGTCAACCACCTAGTTTTCCCTCTATGTCCAAGGCAAGAGCAATGCTGTATTAGAATCACCAGAGAATGATGTGTATGATATGAATAAGAAAAATTGGCTGCCCAAGATAGAGTTTTCAAATCATATTTTGACTCTAAAACATTTAAATAAACCTATGATGAGCATAATAATTAGACTATAGTCCAAGGTTCAAGCTGTTATTAGCATAGACACAGATATGAGAATTAGATTTAGACATGTCAAAGCATCTGACTTGGCTAGAGGAAAAGCAGGAGACATGGGAGTAATAGAAAAATAATTATAACTAATATGCATTAATATTGATAAAAGAAAATATAAAAATTATTCCAAGGTTTCAATTATGCATTAATCTAATTTAAACTTACTAATTATCTTAAGGATTATAGAAAAATGATACTTTGCCAATTTTGTTTCAATTTCTACATTCTCAGCCATTCTCTAAAATGGACAAACTCACTGTTTTAACATTATTATACTGCATCAAACTCATTGTTGGAGCAATCCAACTCTACCAATTTCTAGAAGCTGCAAACAAAGTATCTGACAAATAGTGTTTGACATGCATCCTTTGGATATGTATCCATTACGGATTCTAAGAGTTGGACATGAATGTCCAGGTAACGCGGGCTCTATAGTCCAATTTGAGTGTTTGAAACGAAACATAGCACGGTCAATTAGCACAATGTCCAGCTGTTGTATGGGATGGAGACTTGTGGCAGAATGTGTAAGAAATACTAGGCCTTCCATAATTCAGTGTAAGGCAAAAGGGATCTGTATTCTTCCTTTTGTATTCCATGTTTTGTTTCTACTAAGACTAACATGTTTGGATTACTTGGACCCTTGTGGTTCAGCAAAATTTCATCAATGCTTCATCTTTTCCATGTCATGATGTATTCACAGTTGAACCTTGGGAATGCAATCAAATATGCCATTTTTTATAAAACAATACATACAAACTATGGAACTTTGAACTCTTTGTTCCAAAATTAATTGTTAACTTGAACAAGAAGGTTTGTACTTCTTTTAGGAAGATAATTTTTTCTGCTATCTCCCTCATTCTTTGTGTAGTAGAGCCTCTAAAAGTACACTAAGAGACAGTTATTCATCTGTATTATCTTGGAAACTGGTTCGTGGTGATTGTGTCATCAGACTAGCACTTCATAAAGCAATTACCTGTTGTTGTCTTTATGTATGTATGTATGTAATGGGGGTTCTACATCGATGATCCAAACCGTTGGATGTGATCTAAGCCATTGGATGTGATCTACTACCTAAAAATTGCTTGCACATAAAAAATCATATGATCTGAAGACCCCTAGCTTATGCATCAAGTGATAAAAAAATACATCTAATTCAATTTTATTTAGGCTATCTATTTTTGGATTGCTTGATGCATAGGTTAGGGGTCTTCAAATCATATGATTTTTTGTATGCAAGCAGTTTTGAGGTATTAGATCACATTCAACGGCTTGGATTATTGATATAGAATCTCTATTATAGAGTTTTGACCTGATCGGATCTGAATCTAGATCCGGTATATATATATACACATCGATGATCCAAGTCATTGGATGTGATTTATTATCTCAAAATTGCTTGCACACAAAATATCATATGATTTGAAGACCCCTAGCCTATGCATCAAGTGATCAAAAAATACATCAAATTCAATTTTGTTTAGGCTGTCTATTTTTTGACTACTTGATGCATAAGCTAGAGGTTTTTAAATCATATGATTTTTTGTGTGCAAGTAGTTTTGAGATGGTAGATCATATTTAACGGCTTGGATCATTGATGTAGAACCTCTATTATAGAGTTTTGACCTAACTGGATCTGAATTCAGATCCCGTTGACTTGATTCTAGTCTGACTATATATATATAGTATGCCTTAATTTACCATGTTATACTCTTTTTTCCATAATTGCATGTATGAGTTAGTGTAATATTTTTGAGCATTATTAACATGTGAATGCTATATGTAGGTTGTATGAAAGTGTGCTGCTTGTTGAGTTTTTGTCTGTTTCTGTTATGTTCAATGGAGGCACCTTTAGATCTGGCGCCCATAGTTTAGTTGCATGGAACATTATTAAAGTGGTTTCTTGATTTAAGTTAATTTTCATTTTTTTTTCTCAGTCCATATGTCTTTCATCTTATTTATTAATGAGTTAACAAGTACATAGAACATAGAATTCTAATGCTATTATTTGTTTACATTTGCTTGTATGTTTTAGAGGTGGCAATGGCTTTAATGAATGTATGTATTTTTTACTTTTACATCAGTTAACTTGAATAATTTTTATTGATGCTAAACATATTAATTGTGCTGCCAGTTATATTTCTTTGTTCCTGTTTATTTTTGAATGTTATGACTATCTCAATAAGCTAGTGGCATATGTTTTGAAAGTTGTCTGAAAAGGCAGCCAACTACTGGGGGAGTGAATTGGTGCTGACTCTCATCCGGGCAGGGCTGATGAACTCACAAATGAGGCCTTGAACTAAAATAGGGCTATAGTGTTTAATTTTGTTCATTTAACTTTATTAACATTCTCACAATATGCTTGTATGCATTCTTGCTGCCTAACCTTTTATTATGGTTCTATGTTCTGTTGAGATATCAGATGTCAGGCTAAAAAAAGGAAGATGAGTACTATTTTGTTTTTTCCCCCCTTTTCTCATCAAATTTTTCTTGATGTTTCTTTAGTTGTATTTGTAGCCATGCATGAGCTAACTGTTACCCTAACAACCTGCTTGTCTACTCAGAGGCAATTAGAGACTTTGGGTGCCCAGAGAGCAGGCCTTGAAGACATGTTAAAAGAGATGAAGAGAAAGGTGAGTTTCATTAGAGATCATAATATTATCATCTTATCTGTCATATTGGTTATTTAAGACTACCTAAGTTGGAAAATCAGCATCCTTTGATGTGTCTTTTACATGCTTGGTGAATATGAGTAAACATAAGAACAATAGCAGACAAAAAATTAATACTTCTATGCAAGGCTTTGAGCGGTAATCATCATGGCCCAGAATGTACCATGCCATTTCTTGCTGGCACGTGACACTAGCGTGCTGCTGGCTTCATGCCAGTATTTTGGCATGCTTCTATGCCAAGCATTCCAAGTGCCCCAAGCACTAGCATGAAACATTGCAACTTGATGCTTACCTATGCTAGTTCTAGGCTATCACATTATTGGCATGCGATCCTAAATTCCTTACTTTTATATAAGTAAAACAGGGAAGCAAGGTTGTCCGCCAATACATTCCACCTCGTACTAGGCATATTGTACCAAACTGAGACTTGGTATGGGGGTGTGCGAAATCTCAGTATGCCAACCTGACCTCCATACCAGGCATACCAACACTGTATTAGCATGGTACCAGTACAAATTCTGATATCGACATTGCAAACCTTGAGTGAAGGCTTGTGGTTGACACACAGAACAGCCAATTAACATGCTACCGCATATGTAAACTCTTAGAATAGTGCTATGAAGTGGTCATAAAGCATGTCAAACTATATGTGGAAAATGTAGTATTATTTAAAATTAAACTATCCATAAATCAGACAGTAGTAATATTATTTAAATACAAAATAACACAATTTAAATATGGATTATGGATGATGCTGTTATTTTCAATTATTGCCTGTTATATGTCACTGAAATTGACTATTGTCATAACATGGAAATAAACGTAGTTGTCCATTTCATGGATCCTGTTCCTAACAAACTGAGAAACATGCAAGCAGCCTACACGCTAGCACTGCACAGGACAAGTATTATAAGGACCATTTTAGTTGACATCCTTTTTGTTGTTATGGAAAAAATGATATGCATACAATAACCAAGAGTGAGGTATTAATTTGAAGAATAATGTCATGATATAATAAACTGTGGCTTGTCAAATAATGACTCTATTAGGTCATTATTACCTGTCATGTATTGTTAAAACCATGATTGTCATTTCAAACGAGATGTCGAATTGCTATCGGCCACTGCAGTGGATGTAAAATATCTTCTTATATATTTCCTTGACCTGTATGAAGCGATAATATCTTGACATATAGCATAGGGGGAAGAAAGTGCTTGAAATAGCAGAGAAGACAGTAGGTGAATGGAGATACAAGGTCCACCACTATTCAAGGACACGAACTCAAATACACCACTTCTTCACTCTTCATTCATCCCCAACCATTTCAGTTTATATAGACATCATATGACTCTTTTTTTGTATCCCTTAATTAATACATGACTACTTTCTATGAGACACAAACGGCAATAGCCTTTATAAACTCTAAAGAGGCACATGCATGAATAATTAACAATGCCTAGAAATCCTAAAAGACACATTCCATATTTATGATACACAATAAGAGCTTAACAACTGCCCGTTGTTAATGGCTTATAATTACTGTATGACAAGACATTGACTGGAGGTAATAAATATGAAATAATCAAATGGGCTTCAGAATTTGCTGATATGAAATGACTGGTACGCCTCTCCTGCCTCAGTTTCATTTCTACATTTTATGTCTCTAGGTTATTTTATTGAATATGTTTCTATGCTTTTTCCTAAATAATTAAATGTCAAAACCAATTAAAAAACCACGGTTAATCTTATTGTCATTATATCAGCTGATAATTTTGATATCTCAGCCATTAATTATATTGTCAACTTAAACATTCATATTTCTAGATGATTTTAAGGTATTCAACCCTCAGTTGAAAACTACTACTTAGTCTATCCTCATGTTAGTCACCCACCAGCACTGTGCTCAACAAAATTGGAGTTTAAAACCCTTGTTTATAATCGATAACCTGTGTATAAAGTCGCAAGCAAATCTTGCTTTGGCCATTGTTGTTATTCAAAAGAGACCCAATCAAATACTAGACTTTACAAATAAGGGATATGATGTAACAGTCACCCTCAAGAGCCTCCCGTGCCATTATTATCATTCTGACAGAAAAACGATAATTATTTTGCTAAATTCAACCTTTAAAATAATTTGTTTCAAAAGCAAAAGAGATACCATTATAACATCAGCTAAAATGGGAAATGACAATTTAATAACATCATAATTTGAGTACGCTATTATTATTTGTTATGTACAAAGTTTCTAGGGTTTTTGCTTTCTTGCATATCCAAATAAAATTGCAACATCTATCAGATTTGACAAGTCCACTATGTCTTAAACTCCATGTTTATTTCACCCATTCTGCATTTATTGCAGGATGATATACTACCAAAACTGATGGCAAGCACTGGGTCACATGAGGATCTTTTCAAGAAGGAGATAGCAAAGTATGACCAAATCTGTGAAGAAATTGCCCAAAATATCGAGGCACAGGAGCAATTATTGCTTCAAATTCAGGTGGGCTGTTTTCTTGCTTCGTCTTTAGAATCGTAAAATTATTGCCTCATGATATGTCATGTGAGTCAGTTTTTTGGATTTTTGTATCTATCAATAGCACGCATGAAGCTACTTGATTTCCTTTCTCAAATCCTTACCCCGCATCATGAGTCATGACAGCATTCTAGGTTTTAATAGAGGCAATTGCAGTGATCCTTGTCAGAACAGGTGATGATGGTGTTGGTCACCATGAACTAATGTGAATTTCAAGTATGATTAATGCAATGACTATTATCTATCCTAACAAACCTCACAAAACCTTACCCACCTGAGATTTGTTTCCATGGGGGGCCTTTGCCAATTTATATAGGTAAATTATGGCCCTTTGTTTTTCCTCTAATGCCAAACATTAGAAAATTTTCTTTCCTTTCACATTCTCAACAATCAAATGTAGCTTCAATCCCAGTAAATTTCCCACCAGCTGTTTGCATTAAATACATCCAGATGTTCAACTCATGCACAATAAGAGTAAGAAATATATTAATTGGCTTTAATTGGATTTGTCACTGAATAGGAGTGGCTTGTAGAGAGTCTACCCTTTGGTTAGAACTTACAGGTTTGCTGGGCAAGCTCAAGCTTGATAGCTAGGTCTGCTGGATTAAGTTTAGACCTGCTACGTAACCTACTTCATTCCTTTATATTTTCCTAACTGGTCAATCTCTATTTCTTTTCGCTGTTGCAAGAATGCTCTGAATACTATAATGGTATAATGTTGTTCTAATCCTAGCATACCAATTCCTTTCTTTATGCAGAAAATAATGACTTTTGCTTCCTTTTCATGAATCATTTGCATTTGTGATGATTTTAGCTGTGCATCCTAAAAAGAAGCTATGTTTATTTTTTTTTGCAGGCACAAAATGATGAATTTGCTTCTGTATTCAATCTAGAAGACTACAAAGGTGTTCTATTGCTTATCTATTTTTCTGGTTACTTTGGGTATAGAATTGCTTATATTCTCTGACAACAAAGGATTTATTTAAAGAAAATTGAAGCATGTCTGGCTACAGATTATATTATGTATATTTTTTTCACTAATCTCTGTTATCATAGACTTTTGTATCTTTCATTTATTTAGCATATTTAATGGTCATCCTGAATTAGTGCAAAGTTTCTATGCTGTTTGGGTATTGAAACTGTAGATATCTTATCATTATCACAAAGGTGCATATCCATATATTTCTGGTTTTTCTTGTTAGTCCTAAAAGTTATTCATTAAGAAAAACATAATTTTTTTCCATTTTATTGTGTCTAGCTATTATTGGCATGTTACTTTAAGTTAATTTACTGTGAGTTAAGTCTAGGGTTGCATGTACATGTAAATTGATGGTATATTGTTATTATCAGGAATCTGCGGCTGAAATAGCTTGTTAATGTCTAACCGATCATTTATGATTCCAATGAACTGGCGGCACGGAAGAATATCTTGGTTTTTAGTTATTTTCGGAATTACCAATCTCAAGTTGATTTTAACCAAATACTGTTATTCATGTGAAGTATTTTTGCTTTTGTGGGAGAATTTTTGTGCACATGACTTGTTTCTTTGTGATATCCTTGGTTTATTTTCGGGTATAGAGCTGGTGGACTGTTGTATCAACAATAATACAATTATAACACTTTTGTGGAAGCCTTTCCCATATTACAGTTTTTGTTTCTGATGTTTTCGATAGTTGACATAAATTATTGGACTTGGTTCCATTTTTTTGTGGTAATCTTTTGACCTTTGTGGAAGCCTGGTGTGAGGTCCATTCTAAATGGTTATAGCTGTTCATCATAACCCTTGTGCCATGGATTCATCCAAGATAAATTATTCCACAAGCTTAAGTTTATTATTCTTTTATATACCTGATAGCTCATATATCTATACGCTCCACTCACCGATATTAATTAAGGAAATGTTATTTCCAGTTGCTCGAGAGAAGTGTTACAAACAGATCTCTGCTGCCATAACAAAATATCGAGAAATCAAAGAAAACATCAACGAGGGATTGAAGTTTTATGTTACTCTCCAGGTATGAGTTTTACACTGGTTGAATCTTGTACTTTCACTGCTCTCTCAGCCATAATTACATAATGGTTCATGAGCTCCCTGTGCTTGATAACTTCACATCACAATAACTGGAAGCATGTTGCTGATGATGATTTATTAAGTTGCTGTACTGTGTAATGCTCCAGTGTAAACTTACATGCGCTTTGTTACAAAAGTACAAACCCATCTTCAAACATCTTCTGTGAACAGGATGCAATAACAAATATAAAGCAGCAGTGCAGTGATTTCGTGATGACTAGAAATATCCAGTGCCGGGAAATGATTGAAGATGTCCAGAGGCAGATTGCTGGTCTCAACTTCACTGCTGATGGGAAAACAGGCTACAACTACCCTATGGCCGGGCAGTCGAACTCACAAAGAAACGCTCCTCAACAGCCAGAACCGCAGAGTGCTCCACCTCCATCTCATCCTCAGCCACCATACCATCGCCCATCTGGTGATCAGCCCAGGCCTGGATATTCTCAGCCATACCCTGCTTATGCTACTCCGCAGCCGCCGCCGTACTATGCCTCCGGTAGTCATTACCAGCAGCCTCAACAGCCGCCCAGCCATGAGTATGGGCAACCAGCATATCCCGGATGGCGTGGGCCATACTACAACACACATCAACAGCAACCAGGTTCGCATCCTCCGCCCCCATACACTGTGCCAGGTCCTTATCCCTCTCAACAGGGCAGTTACTACCGGCCTCAGTAGTACATACAATGTCCTGACTTTATCAGCTGCATTCTCCACTTTGTTCCATTGTGAATGGCTATGAGAGATGATGTTTGTTATCGTCTGCCTTCTGTATTCGTATGCATAGTTTGTGTGACGATTTGTTCTCCTAGAATAATTTCATTCGGTGATTGAGCAGGAAGATACTGTGCTGATCTATTCTGCATGTTGTTAAAAGAAGCTCTTGCTGAAACTAGTAGCATCATATTTTGTATTCGAACGGGTTTGATGGAGCGAATGTGAGCTTGTGCCACAATGTATAATGGTAATAATACATTGCATTATTCTGTTTCCACCTAGATGTGTATAGAATTGTAGAAGTGCCAACTAGGCAATCTGAGAAAATGTGCATCGAATTGCTGGAGCAATATCGTGATTGCATTTTTCCAATTATCAAAATATCATGGAAGCACTTGACCGGAATTTGTTTCAAAAAATAAAGAGGATATAAATTGCTACGTATCATGAGATGACATGTCACATGTGCAAAATTTGCATGGAAATCTGTACATTGGCATGTCTTACACTGGATGGATGCTGAAGTGATGACAAATTTATACAAATTTAGATGATTTTTATGTGTCGTTGAAATTTGATTTCACTTGGGAAATAGCTTGGAAATCGTGGTTCGAGCATTTTATAGGGCAATGGATTCAAGTCAAAGTCCCAACTAACATTTTTATGTTAGCATGGGTCTCGCTCGTCCGGGTAAACGCTGGGAGAATTTAATCCACGGCATCGACTTGCACACGTGGATCTCTTGGGCCTGAACCGTGCTGGGCGTCACCTGACGTTGAGGCGCAAGCGTGGCTGCGCAATTACCATTGATGCAGCCTATCTGGCTATTAAAAGAATAGAAAAGAAAAGGGAAAATGAGAGGGTTAGGCTCTCGGTGGTGGATTGATATATGCATATGTTTGCACGTGTTATCCTAACAGAACATTGGTCCACTTTGATTCCAAAACAATGGTGGTGGTGTAAAGTGTCCGTAACGTCCTTTTTGGTTCCTGGATAGCCAATGGAGGATGATCAAGGTTAAGCAGTGGTAACCATCACTTGACTAGTCAACCACCAGACTGGTTCGAGTGCTGTTTGCTTGCTACTTAATTAAGCATACCCTCTTGGGGAGATGGCACAAATGGTGTTGGGTCCCAAAAAGTATGGTTGAGCTCCAATTTGCTGGAGGACAACAATACGCTTATGCATGGATAAAAATGACCAAATACTTCACCTATCATATAAATATCCTTGCTCCCATATTATTTTATCAGTCAAAAATTATCAAAATAATTTCTATGGCACATAATTGTAAAAATGATATGGATGGGTGGCATTTGCGATGTGCAAAACTAAAACATCAAGTAGTAAATATCGAATAAAATATGATTGGGTGGAAAGAAAAAAATTATAAAAATATTAGTCTTGATTGAAAAAATTATAAAAGTATTGTTGTCTTGATTGACTCGGGGCAATGGTTAGCTCAACCTAAATCTATCAATAGCTCTAGATTCGGATCCGAATTTGAATATCCATGGGTCTAATTTTAAAGTTTGGATTTGATTTTGAGATCCGAAACCGAGAGAGAGAGGGAGAGAGTTTGGATTCGATTTTGAGATCCGAAACCGAGAGAGAGAGAGAGAGAGAGAGAGAGGGGGAGAGGGAGTTCGGTTGCTCGCCGGCAGCAAGATCGAGAGAAAGGAAGGGGGTCTAGCGGCCGTCGGTAAAGGACATCGAGAGAGCAGAAATTGAGAGAGGGAGAGGGATGGGGGCAACGGACGGAGTCGCGGAGGGGTGCCGGGGGAGCCACAGGGGGGCGGGATGGTGCGACGGGCCGTGGAGGTGCCATGGGAGCCGTAAGGAAGCAAGGCGATGCGAACGGGCTGCGGAGGTGTCGGGGGAGCCATGGGGGGCGTCGGGTGCGGGGGTGCCAAGGGAGCCGCAAGGAGTGGGGGCGGTGTGACGCTGCGATGGGCCGCCACGAGGGTGCCGAAGAGCCATAGGAGGTGGGGGCGGTGCGACGCTGCGACGAAACACGTAGGTGTCGGAGGAGCCGCAGGAGGGCGATGGGCCGTCGGTGGGGGTGCCGGAGGAGCCGCAGAGGGTGGGGGTGGTGCGACGCTGCGACGGACCATCGGGATGCTTCGTGGGGGGCCGAGGGAGGACGAGAAGGATGGGGGGGTGTTTCGCAGGAGGCCGGGGCCGGAGAAAGATGAGAAGGGGTGGTTTCACGGGGAGTCGGGACTCGACGGAGGGTGGAGCAGGGGTTCGTGAGGGCGGAGGGAGGAAAGATCGAGAGAGGAAGAGAAATATATATATATATATATATATATATATATATATATATATATATATATATATATATATATATATATATATATAAATTTAAATTTTGGATCTATTCATTTAAGTTTTGATTTATCAGATTAGACTCTACATCCAAATAAATGAGTTCAATGCTGATAACAAACTCAAATTCATCAGATAAATACCTATAGGTCTCCAATATGGTCCGTCAATAGTTTAGCTCAATCCATGTACCAAAAATTTTTTTTATGCAGCCGATCGGAGTGGTGGCTCAGAGAGGACGATATATTATAAGTTACACAGTTACGCAATCTGATACCATCAAGTCTAGCCCTAAAAAGGAACAAAATTAGTGTACGAGTACGAATGATAGTAGTTGCAATAAACCAGAAGAGGAATCCCTTGTACCCCATCTCCCCATGACTGTCCGATGGTCCACAAAAATTTATGTTCGTCAAACAAAAGTATAGAACAACAACACATCCATTTGCAAATTTAATTAGATATTAGCCGATTTATTGTGTCCCATCCCTAGCCTATTCTTGCATGATGATCCTATGTAGAGCCATGCCCCTTCATCTCTCCCATCGACCCATGATAACAAGTGGATCATCATCGATGTCCCCAGCATTCTCATCTGAATCCTCTATCCCTATATTGAAATTTTTGTCTTTGCCTTGATTGCATGTTATGAAATTATGGATCATGCAACAACACGTCATTGTAATAATCCTTCAAACAACATGTCATTGTAATATTCTTTTTACCTAGAAAAGATACGGCACAAAGGACAGCAAGTCCTTGAGCTGGCACTTGAGAATGCAAAAGGCCTTCTCCATGAGATTCCTAGTTAGTTGCGCATACTAGCGATTGAACCTAGCTATCCTTTTAATTCCGGTAGGTCTTATTCCATGGCTACCGTTAATGATACCTTAGTCTTCAACAGAGAGCTATGAACTTATCCAAGTTGGCATAAAAAGAGTCCGTGATATAATACTTCCCTGAAATTGAGTGCACTGATGCCGAGAAAGTAGTAACAAGGCATGTCATACAAAATAGGTTGGAGTAGGTTACATAGAAATTAGAATGTGGAATGGTGAAGCCTCCCTCTTCACTACACCAACACAGCACATATGTCGGTTGCAGGTTCTTCCACAAAATTTTGCCTGGGAGGGAAATATGGCACTTCATCCAATATCCGCTAGCCATGAACTTTTGTTTTAATAGGAACATGCTTGCTTGCTTTTGTAAATGGCTTAATTATGCAAAAAAAATCTTAAACTTTTTAAAAAATCTAATTTCATCAGGAATTTTTTATTTAGTATAATCGGATTATCCAAATTTCAAATTAGTTCAATTCCAATCCTAACTATAATTTTTGTTGGCCTACTGTAATTAGAGCTGATCATATGCTGGGCTTAGGCTTAAAAAATGTCCAATCGCCGGACTTGAAGTTCGATAAAAAATCAATAGAGTTTAGGCTTGAGGTCCAACTCATGATCAGCTCCGACTGTAATAGAATTACCACATGATGTCATGCGATACATTAAATTATGGTCAAGATACAAACCGAAACCAATTTGAAAATTAGACGACATAACTGCATTAAATAAAAGTTTAGAATAAAGTTCAAAACCTCCAAAAGTTCCAGAGTTTTTTTTTTTTTTTTTCTTTGCATGATTAAGCTTTTGAAAATCGCCATAGGATGTGCATGCGAAATTGCACCTACAGAATTTTGCTAGGAAATATGGACTTATTCAGCGACATATATGGAAAAGACTCGAACACCCTATGCGCTTGAAGGCGGTGAAGAAAATAGGACTTGGACGGCAAGAGCATTGCCTTGGAGGTGACGATGTAATTAAATTTTCGAGCAAGAATGGCACTCAGCGCTTCGTCCCACACAAACACAAGAAAATGGGAGACTGCTCAAATGCGGTCATACGTGCGGTTTCTGCTACAAGGCCCTGAGATTCTAATTATAAGAGAAAGTGAATAAACGTTGTGGTGTTCATCTTGAAGTGTCGATATCCTCCATCCGGCTGTAGTTGTAGTTGTAGTATGTTCATAACCGGTAAGCAGTCTGAGGTTTTCTAAATGGTCCTTGGTATAATGATTCGCTCCCTTGCAACACGATGTTCATGACATCATCCCACAATTAATCCTCTCCAGCATATCAATGGGTCAACTAGGGAATCCATCTCATCCATGATTAGGACATGATTAAATAATCTTAAGCAAGCGCGTATCAGGCATGATGGTTATATTGTAGGGTCCCGATCAAGATTAGCTGTATTGATGCCGAAGTCTGGATCAATTCGCTGATAGTGTAGTTCGATGCCTCAATGCCGTTTTGCATTGTGCTTGGACCGCTGCAGCAGAGAGGACGGAGGGAGAATAAAAGAAAGAGAGAAAAAAAAAAAAAAGAGGGAAAGAAGGAGAGAATGAAAGAGATGGAGAGAGAGAGAGGCTTTGGAGGCCCATCAAAAGCCAGAGAAGACATTGGCACACCGTTGTGCCATGGGATTTTATACTTTGCCTCTTAGTGCCAAAGTATACCAACACATGATACTATATCTCACCCTTTTTTTGTGTCAGCATGGATAGGTATGCCAGGTGTTGGTATGGTACCATGCATCAGTGTGTATTGTATCATAAGGTACTAATGCAAAGATCTTGTTTTGAGTTACCTACCATTTTTTTCAAAAAAATTATCATGCTAGTTTGGCCTATCAAGCATTCTGTATCTTTATTAGTGTTGGGGTTAAACTTGCTCCTCCCGAAATTTGGCTTGATATATGATCCCGAGGCAATCCCATGATGGCCAATCTTCAATCGCCGATTGATCTTCTAGACCGCGTGAGTAAACTTTCAAGCCCGTAAAACACAGTAGGCCTCGTCCGGACGAGCTTGATGGTGAATCATGAAAGCAGCCGAATTCCTCCATTATAAATAGCTGGTTCTAGCCGAACTTCTTTTAAATGAACTTGAACAGTGAAAGAAATCGCCTAAGCAGTTGGCTAAGCATTCGATCCCTACGTAACCTTGCTTGACCGACCTTGAAGTTGGCTGAACTCCGATCTAACCAGATCCCCTTCAGGCCAAGTCTCATCATTACAGATTGGATCTTACGACAAGAATCACAGATTGGCAGAGCTTCTCCTCAGACAAACTTCTATGCCTTACTGAGGATGACTAGAATCTTGAGCATGCAACATAAAGTCAACAAAAGGATCTCGTCTTCAAATCAATCACTTGCAAACCACCTTGAAACCTCTGGCCGAAATCCTTCCAGTCGTCCAAAGGGCTCCCTCCAGTCATCAAACAGACTCCCTCTAGCCGAAATCCTTCCAGTAGTCCAAAGGGCTTTCTTCATTCGCCAAGCAGACTCCTTCCGGCTGAACTCCTTACGGTCGCCCAAAAGGATCTCGTCATCTACGCAAATTTAGCTCCCAGCTCAACACAAAACAATATACATGTAGACAACCTCGGAGAAGTCTGAACTTCTCCAGAACTGCTATGATATGAAGCTCTTCATTGCTGATAGCTGTTCCATCCAAACTTCAACTATCAAATCGCAACAGACTGGCACGTCACGACAACGAATACTACCCTCCATAACAAACTCCACGTAATCCCGAACGGCCTACTACCAGGCAGTTACGGCTATCACTATCAATCCATTACGAGCTTCACCTATTTAAGAAATCCTTCAGACACGTTTTCTCTCTAAGCTCTAAACTCTGCTTCAATTTTTTTGAGTACTCTATTTCAGTTGGCCAGAAAAGCTGACTTGATTGTCAGAGGATCCTGCTAGAGCAACCCCCCAACTTCGATTGGGATTTATCTTGTAGGTCATTGACAGCAACCTCGTCTTCTCCAGCTCCAGCCCAGTTCCGACGTCGATCAGATTTTGCGTCAATAGAATTGGCGCTAGAGAAAGGATAAATTACGAACTTTTTTAGATCCTTTGTTCTTAATGGAGCGCTCGACGGAATTTCCTCTCTACTTCAACCTCTTCTTCTTCTTTGATTGGCTTTGAAAGATGCCACCCAAGAAAGCATCAACCAGGCAATCTACTGCTTCTGCAGCCAAATTTCATCTAGATCAACCCTCTCCAACTTCATCTCTGACGCCCCAAGCTCCTCCACCAATAGTGGTTGTGGACGTGGAGCAATTCAACATACTGATCCAGCAGATCAAAAGCCTCACGAAAGTAGTGCAGGCAATGCAGCAACACCCAACCTTGGTTCAGCCAGAGAGAGCTTCACTGGGATACCAGGATCCCAGTGGGGTGGCCCACCTAGGCTAGTTGTCTGATGACCCATGAAAAGGAGAAGCAGAGGGTGGATAGCCCTTGTTTTGATCATGACTCCACTCTCGAAGGATCCTTGCCTCCATTCTGCCAGAAGACCCTTAAGATCCACGATCGAGAGGATCTTTTGAATAAAAGATTCTAGAAAATGAATCGGTAGATTGAGAAACTCCACCACGCTCCTTCCATCCACAGCGATAATATCTATACTGATCCTCCTTTCTTTCAATGAATCATGTAGGAGTTGGTCCCACCAAATATTAAGCTTCCTCAATTCAAAAGCTATGATGGGACCACTAATTTGATCGACTATCTAGAGGCCTTTCGGACTATGATGCTGCTCCATGGCACATCAGATGCTATCCTGAGCCAGGCTTTTCCATCTACTCTGAAGAAAGCAGCAAGAAACTGGTACTTTATACTTAAACTGGGTACAATCTTTTTCTTCGATCAAATAAGTCATCAGTTTGTGGCTCATTTTGTGAGCAGCCGACGTCCAAGGCGAGGCTCAAATTTTCTCATCAAGATTAAATAAAAAGAAGGGAAGTCCATCTAAGTTTACATCAGCCGCTTCAATGCTGTTACTCTGGAGGTCAGAAATCTAGACTAATCCTTTGCTATGGCCGCACTAAAAGATGGTCTTCAGAAGAATGAGCTTCTATCCTTCCTAAAAAGAAAGTACTTCAGAAACTTTGCTGATATACTAGCGTGGGCTGAAGGTTATGCCCGAGCTGAGGAGGCCTTCAAAATGAAAGATGATGAGACCATAAGAGAACAGCAAGTAGGTGAATCTAGCAAGCTTGTAGTTGAAGAAAAGTCGAATGAAGCTTGATCATGCTTTAGAATTCCTTAGTGCAGATGAGCTCGAACTCCTCTCCGAGCTCGTCGACAAAGAAGTCCTGATTGAAGGGCATGGCAGAACTCTTCCTTCAGAAGGTTCCATAACTACTTCTCCCTCAATGCCCCGAAGACTCAAGTGCTGATGGAGATCAAGGAGTAACTGTCGAGATCGAAAAGAATGTGCACTCATCCCGATAAGCGCAATTTTAACAAATACTGCCTCTATCATCATGATCACGATCATGATACTGAAGAATGTATTCAGCTCCAAGACAAGATCGAGGAGCTCATCAAGCGAGGTTGGCTTGGCCAATTTCTGTGACGTTGGCTTAAGGCAAGGAAAGAGCGGTCGAGAGCACTGTCACAGCTAGAGCCATCAAAGAGGGAGGAGCAGTAAGAAGATCGACCCCTACTGGGCATCATCAATACTATCTCTAGGGGACTTCAATGGAAAGAGGCCAGCGGATCGATAGAGCTGGCTAAAAGGCAGAGGATTGAAGAAACCCTCACTTTCACTGAAGAAAATATAGAAGGAATTCATTTCCGCACAACGACATAGTTGTAGTTTCTTTAAATATTACAGACTATGATGTACGTCGCATTCTTATCGATAATGAAAGCTCCATCGATATCTTATTTTGTGATGCTTTCTCTAAAATGTTTATACCTAATAACTAATTAGGATCAACGAACTCTCCATTGGTAGGCTTCACTAGTGATGCTGTGCCAATTGAAGGGATAATAATATTAATTATGGCTGTAGGACAATACCCAAGACAATCTAAGGCAAAAGTAGATTTTTTGGTGGTAAGGGCTCCATCTGCTTATAATGCAATTCTAGACCAACCTGATTTGAATGCACTCTAGACAGTGGTGTCGACTTATTATCTAAAAATAAAGTTTTCAATAAGTTGTGAGATTGGAGAAGTCAGAGGAGATCAAACTCTGACGAGGCATTGCTACTCAATTACTTTGCAAGGAAACGAACAGCCAGATTCCTATCTTGTCGATGGACTGGATGTCTATGATGATCTTATTGAAGAGCGAGGAAAACCTATAGAAGATCTTATCTCAATTCCTTTAAATGATGAAAATGAAGAATACACTATACAGATCAATTCCAGCTTGAGGAAGAGGTCCAAAAGTAGCTCGTCACCTTCTTACAAAGAAATGCAGATATTTTTGCCTGGATCCTGATAGATATGCCCGAAATTAATGCTGAAGTCATGGAATATCATCTAGTTGTTGACCCCAAGTATTGGCCAGTGAAGGAAAAAATGCACAACTGTGCTCCAGAGAGGCAGAAGATGATTGTAGAAGAAGTTGACAGATTCCTTAAGGCCGCATTCATCCGAGAAGTCTCTTATCCGATCTAGATCTCTAATATGGTCCTTATCAAAAAGGCAAACGGTAAATGAAGAATGTGCATAGACTTCAAGAAGTTGAATAAAGTCTACCCAAAAGATAGCTACCTCCTGTCCAGAATTGATCAACTGGTGGATGCGATTTTGGGCCATGAGCTCCTCACTTTCATAGATGCCTTCTCTGGCTATAACCAAATCTGAATGGCATCAGAAGATGAGAAGAAAACTACTTTTATTATTGACCGTGGTCTCTATTGTTATAGGATTATATCCTTTGGACTTAAAAATATAGGTGCAATCTACAGCGCCTGGTAAATAAAATTTTCAAGAAGTAGATCAATCGCAATATGGAGATCTATGTAGATGATATGCTTGTCAATAGTCGATCTTTAATAAATTATATTACCGACCTTGAAGAAACCTTCAGTATCCTTCAGAAGTATAAGATGAAGTTAAATCTGACTAAGTGTACCTTCGGAGTGACCTCGGAGAAGTTCCTGAGGTTCATGATATCGAGAGAAGATCCGAGCCATTTAAGAGATGACCGTCCTGAAGTCAATAAAAGAAGTTCAGTGCCTAATGAAAAAGGTAACAACTCTGAATTGCTTTATTTTAAAGTCGGTCGAATGATGCATGCCTTTCTTTCAAGTCCTCAAATAATCAAAGAATTTTTACTGGACTTCTAAATGTTAGCGAGTATTTAAAGAACTGAAGAGCTACCTCGGTACACCATCCTTATTAGCCAAGCCCAAATCCAAATAAGAATTATTTTTGTACCAGACGGTTTCTCCAATGGCCCTCGCAGCGGTCTTAATCAAGGAAGAAGCAAAAGTGCCGCGATCGGTCTACTATATAAGCCGAGTTTTGAGGGATGTTGAGACCAGGTATACCAAGTTAGAAAAATTAACTTATGCTCTGTTAATTGTAGTCCGAAGGCTCCGATCATATTTTCAGAGGTATACTATAATGCTTCTCACTGATTAATCAATCAAGGTAGTTCTTCATCGAATAGATGCCTCTAAAAGAATAGCAAAATAGAGGATTAAGCCTACAGAATTCGACATCAACTTTCAACCTCGATCGTCAATCAAAGCTCAAATATTGATAGATTTTATAGTAGAATATACTATTCTGGATGAAGCTAATCTAGAGCACAATGAAGCCAGTGTACCATGTTTGCAGCCGAATTCTTCTGAAGAAAAAGTAGACCTTCCTGAAGGCTTCTGAGCCCTGTATATGGATGGTTCATCCAATGCTTCAGGTGTAGGTGCAGGTCTAATCTTGGTTAACCCAAAAGAAATCATTGCCGAATACGCACTACGTTTTGAATTTACTGCGATAAATAATGAGGTTGAATATGAAGCACTGATCATGGGGTTGAAGATAGCTAAGAAACTGAAAGCAGATCGGCTCTAAGCTTATAGTGACTTCTAGTTGGTGGTGGGATAAGTCAGTGGCAATTATGAAGCTAAAAAAGAAAGCATGATGAAGTATCTGAAAAAAGTAAGAAGTTTGACCTCGGTCTTCAACAGTTTTAGCATTCAACAGATCTCAAGAGCAAAAAATGCTAAGGTTGATCTTCTCTCCAAGTTAGCCACACTAGCCTAAACGAACTATCAAAAGAAGTTTTCTATGAAGTTCTAAAATGTCCAAGTTTGGAGGAACCCCAGACTATACTGCAAATTGACTATGAGCCCAGCTGGATTGACCCACTTATCGCTTATCTCAAAGATGGTGTTCTTCCTTGGGATTCGAAGGAAGCTCAAAAACTGAAAAATCAAGCTGCTCGATATGTTCTGTATAAGAATAAGTTGTATAAAAGCTCATACTCTTTATCATTACTGAAATATCTTCGACCTTCTAAAACCGATTATGCTCTATGGGAAGTGGATGAAGGAAAATATGGAAGTCATTTGGGGACCAAATCTTTATCTTACAAGCTATTTTGGCAGGGCTACTATTGGCCAACCATGCATCAAAACTCTATGGAGTATGTCAAGAAATGTGATCGATGTCAAAGAAATTCAAGTATCCAAAAATAATCGACCTTTGAGCTTACACCCCTAAGCGCTCCATGGCCATTTGCACAATGGAGGATGGACATACTCGGGCCCTTTCCTATGGCATCTGGACAGTGAAAGTTTCTCTTAGTGATAATTGATTACTTTATCAAATGGGTCGAAGTCGAACCTTCGGCTAAGATCACTGAAGTTAAAGTATAAGACTTCATCTGAAAGTCAATGGTTTGCAGATTCGGCCTACCTCAGACTCTTATAATAGATAATGGGCGTTAGTTTGTGGGGACAAGATTTGCTAAGTTCTGTGAAGATCTGAACATCTCTCATAATTTTATATCAGTGGCTTATCCATAGGCAAATGAGAAGGTCGAGGTGACCAACAGGACTTTATTGCAAGGCATAAAGGCAAGACTTGAAAGAGTAAAGAAAACTTGGGTAGACAAACTTTATCATGTACTCTGAGCATACCAAACTATCCAAAGGCTGTCGACTGGGGAGATATCATTTGCTCTGACTTTTGGAATAGAAGCAGTCATCCCAATAGAGCTTAAACTTTCGTTAGCACGAGTCATGGCATTCAATGAATAGAGAAACTCACGGGATCTTAGAGCCAACCTTGACTTATTGGAAGAAAAATGAGAAGGCCCAAGTTCGGATAGCAGCCTACAAGCAGAAGGTGGCCCGCTACTATAATTCTAGAGTTAAAAGCAAAGCATTCAAAGTGGAAGACTTAGTACTTCGGTGAGTGGCTGTCTCATAATCTCAAAATCAAAAAAAGCTCATCCTGAATTGGGAAGGCCCTTACGAGATCAAGAAGGTCATTCGGCCTGAAACTTGTCATCTGAAAGAACTTGGAGGAGTTGAACTTCTGCGACTGTGAAACTTGAAAAACTTATGAATGTACTATCAATAACTTCATTTTAATAAAATTTTCTTATCTTAATATCTTCATCTTTGGTATAAGATTGTGATGATAGAGAATTACCTTCCGAGCTTAGTTGGTAAACAAAACTAATCGTATCAGGAATAAGTGAAGAATCTCATCTAGACATGGATGAAGACCTCCAGTTGTTTAAGACAGGAGGAGGGAAAAGGCTCTCTCAACAATCTTTTTGTATTCCAATAACTTTGTTAGGGATATAACTTTGTTAGGGATAGGAGGACCTCGTCCTAACAAAGATAAAAGTCAACCATGTCAGGAATAGGAGAAGAACCTCATCCTGACATTGGTCAAAGGAGAGAGGCCTTTTCAACGATCCTTTCATATCTCGATGATCTTGTTAGGAATAGAAAGAGAACCTCATCCTAACAAGGATAATGACTAATCATATCAGGAACAGAAGAAGAATCTCATCCTGACATAAATGAAGAGCTCCAATTGTTTAAGATAGGAGGAGAGGATAGGTCCTTTCAACAATCCTTTTGTGCTCCAATGACTTTATTAGGGGCAGGAGGAGAACCTCATCCTAACAAAGATAAAAACTATGTCAGAAACAGAAGAATAACCTCGTCCTGACATGGATCAAAGGGGAGAGGCCCTCTCAATGGCTTTTTCGTACCTCAATGATCTTGTTAGGAATAGGAGGTGAACCTCGTTCTAATAAGGATAAAAGCTAATCATATCGAAAATAGAAGGAGGACCTTATCCTGACATGAATGAAGATCTCCGATTGTTTAAGATAGAAGGAAAGAGGCCCTTTCAGTGGTCTTTTTGTGTCCCAATGATTTTATTAGGGATAGGAGGATCTCATCCTAACAAAGATAAAAGCCAACCATGTTAGAAATAGGAGAAAAACCTCGTCTTGACATGGGTCAAAAGGGGGAGGCCCTCTCAACGGTCCTTTCGTGTTTCGATGATCTTGTTAGGAATGAAAGGATAATCTCGTCATAACAAGGGTAAAGACTTATCGTGTCAGGAATAGGAGAAGAATTTCATCCTAACATGAATAGAGACCTTCGATTGTTTAAGACAGGAGGAGAGAGACCTTCTCAATGGTTCTTTTTGTGCCCCGCTAATCTTGTCTTAATGAGGGTGAAGACCTTCAGTTCTTGAACAGGAGAAAACAAGGAGAGGCCCTCTCAATGCCCTTTTTGTGCTTCGACAATCTTGTTAGGAACAGAAGAAGAACCTCGTTCCAATGGAGAAAAAGATCAACCACGTTAGGAACAGGAGGACCTCATCCTGATGCAGAATCAAAGACTTTCGATTTTTAAATAGGAGAAAATGGGGAGAGGCCCTCTCAATGGCTTTTTTTGTGTTCCGGCAACTTCGTTAGGAACAGAAAAAGAACCTCATCCTAATACAGAAAAAGGCCAACCATGTCAGAAATAGAAGGATCTCGTCCTGACGTGAAATTGAAGATCTTCGATTTTTAAACAGGAGACAAACCTCATTTTAATAAAGGTGAAGACCTCCGATTCTTAAATAGGAGGCTAATCTCATCTTAACGAGGGTGAAGACCTTCGGCTCTTAAATAGAAGAAAATGAAAAAAGATCCTCTTAACGACCCTTCTGTACCCGACAATCTTATTAGAAATAGGAAAAGAACCTCATCCGAACAAAGGTAATAGACAACCACATCAGAAATAGGAAGAGGACCTCGTCTTGACATAGATAAAGACCCCTATGAGGAAAGTAGAGATCTTTGATTATTAAGCATGGTAACGAAATGAAAGTCGTAATCTTGGGATGACGTCGAGATCGAACACAGCAAGAAAATATATTGGAAAGCAACGAGTTAAGATGGAACATAGATAAACAAAAAGCTTCATTTCATTAGAAAGTAAAATCATTTATATGGATCGGCAAGACTGGTTATAAAAAAAAAAGAAGAAAAGAGAATACGAAGTCCTACTCAGAATTAGACTTCGAACTTCCGACCCCAGTCATTGTGAGGAAGAGCTTCAAGCTCTCTATTCTCTCCTCAAGCTTTTGTCTCACTGCTAGGCTCTCCCTTAGCATCCTCTCCCATCTGTGCAACTCTTCCTCCATCTCCTGCAGCCTCTTCCTCAGAATCGCCGACTCGGCTTTGGCATCCTTCACCAAGTCTTCCTGGTAGACCATCTAGACTTTCAGGTCATGAAGCTCCTTCTCCACGCCCTCAAACTTTACAGTAAAATTTTCAAGAGCATCCTTCAGAGAGGCGAGTTCATCTGGATGCACACTTGGACCGACCTGAGTATTGTTTGTCAACTATTTTTGAAGCCGCACAATTTCAGAGTTTGCCCTAATAAACTTTCTCTTGTAACCCTCAATCTCCTCATGCCAACCGACCTGATGGAAATTATACAATCGCTCTACATTGTTCAGCTATGCTTGGAGATCGAAAAATTTTTTCGACTAGTCCCAGTCGAGCTTCACCCGATTTCGACCCCAAGCCGAGCCACCCTCCAACTGCTTGATCTTTTCTTTTGAATCTTAAAGTTCAACTTCGAGGAAGCTAACTTGGGCAGACAAAGCCCAAACATTCTCACTATTAGATTTCTTCACTCGTTCTAACTTTTCAGTCAAAAGATGCTTGTTTCTGATATAGTCCATAGAGTCCTTTTTATGGACCCGTCGAAGATGGGTGAGCTCAGTCATGGCTTCTGAATAATGCTTCTCCAATTTTTAAAGTTTGCCCCTTACCTTCTTCAAGCTTTCCTTAGTCTGACAAACCTCCTTTTGCAGATCTTTAGTAATGGATTTCAAAGGATGACCTTGGGGAAGTAGTGTGATCTTAGTGGGTGGTGGCAAGTCATGGCCGCCTTCACTAGAGAGATTCTAAATAATAGACATGACACAACATCAAGTAAAAGAAAACTTGTCTTCATTGCACAAAATGTCTAGAGTATATGAAAGAAAAAGAAGAAAAATACATCTATCAAAGATTTTCAACCTTGGAAGGTGGGACAGCAGGTGAGGTCGGTGCACCCTCGATGACTCCCAGTTCAAGGACAGGCTCTGGGATCACCATGGCAGGATCAGAAGTTTTGGCATTAGGTTCGGTAGCTAGTAGGATAGTATCAGCATGGAAAGACTTCGCCTCATCGCCGGCTCTTCAGTCAAAAAGTTGAGGTCCATATCAGGGAACCTCTTAGCGATCCTCTTCATGCAGACCTCAAATCTTTCAAGAAAAGCTTTTTGTGCAAAGGCAATTTTGATATCCTCCATTATTTTGGAGGACTTAAAGATTGAGAAACTAAACAAGTAGGAATTTAGTACGAGAAGACGCAGTTTGTGGTGACGTACTGTGGGTGCCACTGGGCGTGGCCACCATGCCTGGGTTCGAGCAATCGGCCACTCAACCTATCCAGTCTAGACCTGGGTTAGCTTCAATCGGATCAACATCCTCCAAGTTGATGCCCTCGACCTCATCTGTGACACGGTCGTCAACAACCGCATCGAGCTCCACATCACTAGCAATGTTGGTGCCAAGATCGTCTTCCTTGGCTTTGCCATCATCAATGACTGCATCGAGCTTCGCATCACCGACGATGTCGGTGCTAAGATCCTCTTTCTGGGCTTTAGGTCCCCTTGGCCTCGCTAACATGCACCAATCCCTTGCCCTTGCACAAAAGATGCTATGTCAGCGGTGCTTAACAACTTTTCTAGCACCCCTAAATTTTAATAACTTTTTTGTCACGAATGTCATGCTCCGTCTGCCCATTTTTCTAATTTTGATCGATGTTAGAACCAGTACATTTTTTCTAAACTAATAATATCAGGACCGCTACCAAAAATCTGATATATTTTTTTATGAAATGTATACGGATGAGAGGATTTGAACACCAAGTCCTTGGATAGTCAATAGTCTAACTAATATCTTAACCAATCGAGCACAATTCAATCAATCATAATATATTTATACCATTTAGAGACTATTTATTAATACCAAAATAAAAGAAAAGTCGGTAAAAACATAGGAAAAATCAATGAAAACCAAGGAAAGATGGAAAAAATTAAAAGGTAAAATCCTTTCCCACATAGTTTGCACTTTTTTTTTTTTTGTGAGTTGGTCCCCTGTGGTTTTGAGAGCTTAATCTTGGTAGAAGCATGATATTATGTAGGATTTGAGAACTTTTTATAGAAAGGATTTTTTTTTAATTACAAAATTTTTAATTTATGGATTTATATTCCCATGATAATATGAATATGAATAAGGGTTAAATGGGCAGGTTGGAGTAATTCAGTGGTTTGCAAATTTTGGTTAATTTCGTAATCGGCTTTAGGACGGATTTGGATGGTAAGATTCTAAATGAATTTGAATACGGGCAAGTCAAATTTTGTGGGTATCCTGCCGATTGCTATCCCTACTTCGGCCATGGAGCCCTATATACAAAACCGCACCCAAAGTCTCCACATCTCGCTGTCGACTCGTTTCCTATTGATTGCAAGTTGTAGAACCCATAAAATTCTAGTTAAGATCAAATATGCCTCCTCAATCTCCATCTTCTTTATTTATAGTATCATGATTCTCTCTCTCTCCACCTCACTTCCTCGTTGTTCTTGTTGGAATTTTGGGTTGATAGTTTTGTAATTTATATTTTCTCCCATTGTTTCTAAGCATTTATAGTGTTTATGTTGCATTATTCGGTGATTGATATAGGTTTTGATGGAAACCCCTAGGCTTTTAGTTGGGGTTGTACGAGAAAGCTCTTGTCTTTGGTTTGAGAAGAGCTGATCGTCTGAACTTTTTTCTCTGTTAATCAAAGTTAGCATATCTAATGAGGATTCCATAGGGCAATGATTAACTTCTTTGGTAGTTGAAGTATCATGCATGTTTAGTTTTAGGTTCTGAAATTAGGATTTAAACTTTGAGTGGAATTATATGAAATATTGTTGGATGAAAATTCTGTTTGTATTAATTCAAAAAATATTTTTCATCTCTTTTTTTGGCTATCATAATTTCTATAATGCCATTACTGGAATGTGCATGCTTGTGTATATGCATTTTTCCTTAATTCTTTAAATATAATCCGAGTTCTTTGCAAATAAGAATAAAATCTCTAACTTTGATTCTTTTATAACAAGTTAGAGTCAGGTAAGGCAGAATTTTGTTTTTGTTTCTTTTTGATTTGTTCATTTGGCATTAGCATATGATTAGGATCTTGGCTTTTTTTCTCGTTGATAGGACATGATATATATGTTTAGAAATCATAAGTGGCATGAATCATGATTCTATGTCTTGCAAAATAAAATCTGCCATTTTTCAGTTAGCGACTCCCTCCCTTCTTGGATTTGTATGGCCCACTGTTAGACAAATATCTTTTTTAAACAATATATTTGTTTCAAGATGCTTCCACACCACACTATATGTATGGGTTGGAATTGCATTAGATAAATCTTGAGAGTAGCCAAAATAGCAAAGATGATGAGAATTAGTCGAATTCTTCGTGGAGACAAGGACAAAAATTGTCAGACAAAGATAGAAGGGTAAATTTGCTAAACATTGAATTTAGCACATTGTCAAGCTTAGCTTCATTTTCCTCACCTTTGCACCATCTTGTACAACAAAGATTTGAAATCAAGGATACCATGGGGAATTAAGATTGTGGATAATAGCGACGGTTAAATTACTTCAGGATTCTCATGGCAAAAGACACTTCCCAAAGTGTTAGAAACAAGTTCTTCAACACTCTTCGGAGTTTCGAGTAACAAAGTTTCAGGCTTTCTGAGGACAGCCGTTAGCAGATTACCCAGATCCCTACCATATACGTTTAACTTGTCTCAAAAACTTAACTTGATTCTATTTTGTCGTGAAACATCCTGCTTCTTTGGTAGAGAGATCTATATTTTTTTTTTACATGTGGATTATTTACTACCACTTCAAAAATATGCTTTCCAAGGAAACCAATAAACATGAAACAGGACAGTCTGTAATGTTTCTTTCAGCGACAGTATATCAGTCATTACACACATATTTTTTTCGAGCCCAATATAGCCAGGTCTTACAGCTGAATTAGAAACTACAATTGAAAGTTTTGTGTTTGCTTAACAATGACAACATATCTATTTTAGATTTTTAAAGTTATGGATGAAAAAAATCAAGAGTGTTATTTATCTCTTAGGATCTATTATCTATATACACCCAAGAAAAGGACTTGCAGAGTCGATGGGCTAGTCTTGTCTTAGTTTGCCACAGTGAGTTTCAGCAAGAGCACATGCACACGAGTCATCTGCCACACTCTGTAGAATAGTTTCAATTCTCAACAAATAAAGAAATCCATGGGAGTTAACCCAGCAAGAGGTGCTCGGTTAATTTCTACAGTTCTTCCTTGTCAGCACTCCTCAGTTGACCCACACAGGCATCCATATTTATCACAAGAAAGGGCCTCACAGATGCCCCAGTGACCGATTTGGTGGTTAGGAAGTGCACGGAGACCATGAGGGGAAACATAGCGACCAATCATGGACACAAGGTATAAGAACAAGATGTAATAAAGGAACTTGAGCTGGAGTACAAAGACTGTTAATAAAAAAAAAGCAGAATAAATAAAATGAGGATCAGTAAGCATTGTGGATTCGCCAAGGACTCAAATTTTCGCAAGTCGGCATGATAGAATTTGGAAAATAATAACTCCTCAACTTGTTAGGTATTTCCATGGAGGATTACCAAGTGATTAGCAAAGAACGGTGTAGAGGGGTCTGAACATTGTGAAGTAGAAGAAAGGTTTTCTTTCTGCTAATCTTGAAAAAGGCAAAGATTGATCCTCATAGCAAGGGAATTTAGTCCTGTTCTCACGAAGGAAGCTACCAATCTTCTTAAGAAAGGCAGCATGGATCCTCGCAGCTTATGCTTTTGAAGAATGACATCAGTCTTGAAAAGGATTCTAGCCAAAAATAACAACCTAAAAAGGAAAAACTTGGACTTACTGTTGTATTCTGCAAGCTTGAAAACAAAATCAAAGGTTTCGAATGTCAGCCAAGACAGATCAGTTTCAGCCAGTTTGCAAAATTCAAAGTACCAAAATCAATGGAGAATGCTACCTTCTATTATAACTTTTTTTGTTTAGCAAGCTAATGCTGTTAACATTTTCTAAAATTCATCAATATCATTTGATTATATGTTTACCTATGGCTCTAATTATAAAATTTGTGCTATTTTGGTTTAACCTTTGTTATTATGATGGGTAAGCTACGGCTTGAAATAAAAAATAAAATTGATTTATATATAGATGGGCTGTTTTCTTGCTCAATTGGGTTATTCAAATGGAAATATAACGACATATGCTTGGATAGGTTTTCGTTTCCTTCTATGAGTTATTAAATGAAAATAGAATGACATGCGCATATGAAAAAGTTTAGTATAATGCAAAAAAGAAAAAAAAAAAAAGAGTGGCCAAGTGCGCAAGGCTCCTGCCATTGTGGGGTATGGGAGGGTTGGATGTATGCAAACTTACTCTAGCATGCAGAAAGATTATTACCATATTTCAAACCTATGATCTTTAGGCCACAATGGAGCATCCTTGTCGTTGCACAAAGGATCACCCTCTATATTGCAAAAATAAAAATATGCAAAATCTTAAAAATAGATAAAATTATACAAAAATTAAAGACGTCGGCTAAAAATTGTAGAACACAATACATTAAAACACAATACACTTTATAGTGAATAAAATGTTTAGCATAACATGTTAAGCATCCATAGGTTTGCTGTACCGAGCATACCATATCATATCGGTACTCAACTAGTATGTTGTCTCATACCATACCAACACTTGGTATGCCTCGTCATCTCATACTATATTGCATACCGACACTATAATAGAATGGTAGTGATACAGTATCTGATACTGGACAGCGAACCTTGATCCATACAGTTTATTATCAACTTGAGACTACCCAAAATATACAAACAATAATCGTTAATAGCAACATGCGATTAAATAATGTCAAATAACGTGATTTTTATTATTTTGTATTTTGGTTTTGAGAATTTTCTAACTTTTGACTGAACTCAAGGAAACAGCCAAAATTGAAACTACTGAAGGGATCAAAACCATGGTAAAATCAAGTTTCACTAGATCTACTCTATGACCTGACAAGTGAAATTGTAATCTTTCAAAACAATACTCACATCTTTCTCCAACAAAGTTTACTAAAGGACTTGTATTGCTTGCCAACATCCAATGCCACACGAGGAGGGACAGTAGAATTGGAGCAGCATTCCTTATGCATTAAACTGGTAATTGATAGGTATAGAGATGTAGACTTTTAAACTA
>QRFJ01000561.1:154401-262462 GCA_006176705.1 Cocos nucifera
GATCACCAATCCAGTCTGAAGGGAAATCCTGATTTCCCGGTCCAGGTTCGTCCAGATCTGATTAGATCAAGAGATATATTTCAAAAATTTTCTCTTGATCTCAATCAGATCTTGATATGTTTCAGATCTGATTCTTATTATTTTAACAAATAAAATAAAATAAGATAAATTAAATCAAATTTAATTTACCTGATTTGGGTAATCCTATTACCCTGTAGATGATCCTGATTGTAGCGGAAGGTTCTGGATCTTAGCCACGCAAGCGCCTGGCCTCTACCGGTATCCACTCGGGTTGGATCTGGAGAACCTCTTCTTCTCTATCACACCTCCAAAAATCAGATCTGGATCTGATTTGGAGGATCTTCAAAACTCTTTTGAAGATCTGCAGTCGTCCTTTTGCAGCAGCGCAGCCTTCTTGCTTTTGATCGCCTTTCCTTGATCTGAATCGCACCAAACTAAGTCCAAAACACTTTTGGACGTGGAGAGCAAGGGGAGAAGAGAGTATGGCGTGGAGAAGGAGGGGAGAGGCAGCCTTGGACGTGGGAAATCTCTTTCAATAAGACTTTGACTTTTGAATTAGGGTTGGGCGCAGGGTCTTATTTATAGACTAAGCGTGATCCAACTCTTCTTCCTCTCAACCAATCACAACCCTTTGTGTAATCAGATCTAAATCTGATTGGTTGAAAAAGAGACCCCTGGATTCCTCCTTAGAGGGCGCCTAAGACCAGTCAAACTGGATTCTTAGTAGAACTCTAATTGGAATCCTAAAGGGAGGTGGAGTCCTTGTCCAACAAGGACTCCTAGGCGCCTCCTACTTGGGCTCACGCCACCCTTGGCGTGCGCCCTTCTCCTTGCCAGGTTCTGGCAGGGGGACAAGCCCCCACCAGCTCTCCAATAGGTGCATGACATGTGGTCAAAAGTCAAAGGGTGAATGGTCAACGTTTGACCAGTCAAAGGTAGACTTTTGACCAAAGTCAAAGAACAAGAAATGGCAGGTGACCAAAAATGGCAGGTAATGTCTTTCAAATAAGACACTTCCATTAGACTTTTGGCCTAAGATGGTTATAGTTTATCAATAAAGAAACATTATTGCGATATCATTATGAATGATGTCATAATAATGCAAGGATAATTAAGAAATGATATTTATATTTTATCACAGTCTATTAGTATAATGTATACGTCGAATAAATGATCAAAACTAGATAATGTCACTAATGCTTATCTTTGTCACTATAGGCTCGGTCATATAAATAAGAATAGGATTAACAGGTCAGTCAAGGAGTGTATTCTTGACATTGATGATTGTGAATCATTGAATACCTGTGAGTCTTGTCTTCTTGGTAAGATGGCCAAATCACCTTTTACTGGAAAGGATGAGCGGGCCACTGAGCTTCTAGGTCTAGTACATATTGATGTATGTGGACCTATAAATATATATACTAGAGGTGGATTTTATTACTTCATTACATTTACTGATGACCTATCTAAATATGGGTATATCTATCTTATGAAGAATAAATCCGATTCGTTTGAAATATTCAAACGATATCGAAATGAGGTAGAAAAATAACTTGAAAAGAGTATTAAAACTCTTCAATCTGATCGAGGAGGTGAATACCTTTCCAACGAATTTCTGACATATCTAGGAGAAAATAAGATTCTCTCATAATGGACCCCTTCTGAAACACCATAGTATAATGGTGTATTTAAAGAACAAATCGAACCTTGTTGGACATGGTTCGATCCATGATGGAATTTACAAGTCTGCCAATTCCATTTTAGGATTATGCACTAGAAACTGCCTATTTTATTTTGAATAATATTTCGAACAAGTCTGTTGCAAAGACTCCATATGAGATATGGACTGGGCGTAAGCCGACACTCTCTCACTTTAGGGTATGGGGATGCCCGGCTTATGTTAAATATTTGCAGTCGAAAAAGCTTGGACCTAGGTCTGATAAATGCTTGTTCATAAGATATCCCAAGGAAACTAGGGATTATTACTTCTATCTTACTGAAGAATAAAAGATGTTCATCAGCAATAGAACAGCCTTTTTAGAAAAAAAATTTTAGTGAAGGAACAGCTGCCTCTAATGTTGAACTTAATGAAGTTCGATAGGTGGAAGAACCGACATATTCTATTAAACCTGCAGAACTAGATTTGATAAGATCAAATCTAGAGCCTATTGATATGGCACCAAGAAGATTCGGTAGAGTACCACGTCAATCAGATAGATATCGATTTCTTAGTCTGAAATAGTGATCCTGTCGAACTCAATGAGAATGATAAGGATCCAATCACCTACATGGATACCATGTAGAGGTCCAACTCTGATATATGGTTGAAAGTCATGCAATCCAAAATGGAGTCCATGAAGATCAATAGTGTATGGACACTAGTTGATCCACCTGAAGGGATAAAACCCATTGGATGTAAGTGAATTTTCAAAAGGAAATGGGACGTAGATGGAAAGGTGGAGACCTAGAAAGCTCGTCATGTTACCAAGGGATATCGTCAACATTATGGTACTGATTATGATGAGACATTTTTTTAGTGGCAATGCTCAAATCTATTCGGATCATGCTTGCGATAGCGGCATACCTAGACTATGAGATCTGATAAATGGATATGAAAATAGCTTTCCTAAATGGAGAGCTGGATGAAGAGGTATATATGATACAGCTTGAGGATTTCACATCCACAAACGAGTCTAAGGTGTGTAGGCTTTAAAGATCCATCTATGGATTGAAGCAGGCATCACAGAGTTGGAACACGCATTTTGATAAAGTAATCAGAATGTATGGCTTCGTTAAGAATGAAGAAGAACCCTACATGTATAAATGGGCTAATGGTTCTATTGTTGTATTTTTTGTACTGTATGTTGATGATATTCTCTTAATCAAAAATGACATTCCTATGTTATAGGAAATAAAGGTTTGGCTATCGTTTTCATTCCCCATGAAGGACTTGGGAGAAGCTTCCTACATCCTTGGAATGAAGATCTATAGGGATAGATCTAAATGGTTGCTAGGATTATCCCAGTCCACGTACATTGATACCATGCTGAAGAGATTCAGTATGGAGAATTCTAAGAAGGGCTATCTCCCAATAGACCATGAAATTTCACTCTTGAAGAGGGATTGTGTGACAACTCCTTAAGAGAGAGCGTATGAGTCGAATACCATATGCTTCGATAGTAGGTTCTATTATATACGCCATGATGTGTACGAGATCAGACATGGCATACTCACTAGGGGTAGTGAGCAAATACCAATCTGACCCAGGTGAGAATCACTGAAAGGTTGTGAAGACAATCCTGAAGTATTTAAAAAATACCAAGGACCAGTGGCTCATCTATAGAGATATTGACTTAAAACTTGTGGGATATATTGATTCTAGTTTTCAATCAGATCATTATGATAGCAAAAGTGTGTTAGATTTTGTGTTTACCCTAAATGGTGGACCAGTATGCTGAAAGAGTTTCAAGCAGCACACTATAGCCAATTTTGTGTACGAGGCAGAGTATGTCACAACATCTGATGCTGCGAAGGAAGTTGTGTGGCTGTGAAAGTTCATCGACAAGCTAGGAGTGGCATCCTCCTTAGATGGTCCAGTTCTGCTATAATGTGATAGCATTGGAGCTATAGCTCAAGTGAAGGAGCCGAAGGCACGTCAGCGCAACAAACATATTCTACGTCACTACCACCTTGTATGAGAAATCATGGAGTGAGGTGACATCGAGCTTCAGAAGATTGATGGAAAGAAGAACGTGGCCAACCCCTTTACTAAAGCTCTAGGAATCAAAGAGTTCAATAATCACAAATGGAAGATAGATATTCGATACTATTTTGAGTGGCTTTAGTCTAAGTGGGAGTTGTTGGGAATTGTATCCTAAAGCCGATCATCTAGATTGTAGATGGTTGAGCTAAATATAATTATACTTAAATTATTAATAAATAAGATTATTATTTTAACCTTTTCATCACTTTGTGCATTTTTCTGTAATAAACTCTTCTATGATGAAGTCCTTAAGGCTATTTAGACTCGATAAAGGAGGATTTGTCGTTTAGTCCTTAAATTAGTTCACGATCAAATGATACATTGTTACTCAAGACGATAATGTATCAAATATAGGTCATTGTGTACCATAAGTGTTGGTTGTCCTCTTAACCAAGAAGTATAAAAATACTGTTATGGCATGCAGGTGAAGTGTAGGGATATATTTCACTGAATGTGATCCAATTGCAGAGCTCTCTACTATCAAGAATTGCTCGTAAAGGATATGGATATAAGTATCCCTTAGATCTGAGACCACTACGGTGACTTACTAGCAACTCATTATACTTAGGTACCAGACTATCTGAATTTCTAATTTAGTGATGGAAGGCTACTAGGTGCAGTCGAGTACTTATCAAGTCGGTGTGTGTGTCAGGATGGGATTGACCCCTCCAAGTGTTGGAGCAAATGCATCATTATATTTTAATTTAGCAAACCCTCAACTAGGGTGGTCCATATGATGGACACTGAATTTTAAAATATAATGTAGATAATTTTTTAGGGTTGATAATAAATTCTAGATCATCCTTTGAGCATCGAGGTCAAGAGGATGAATTATATTATAACCATATGCCATAGGTTCATCATTGTTGCATTGCGATTTTTCAAACTATCCGAACATCGAGTATCATTGCTAGATGGTCACATCGATTGATATAGAAAATCAGTTCTTGTGCTATCGACTTTAGAATCGAACCTATGGGGTCACACACATAAGGAGTTCCTACTTGATCTGATGGCTGATCAGGAGTCCTGATGACCTAGGACTCTGTGGTCAAGAAGTTCCACTGAACTAAAATTTTATGACCAGGAGTTTTACTAGACTGAGACTCTATCTTTGTGGATCCCACTAGATTGGGACTCAGAGTCCTACTTGTCTAGGACTCTCTGATCAAGAGTCCCACTAGACTGGGACTCTATGATCAGGAGTCCTACTAGACTAGGACTCTACCTTTATGGATTCCACTAGACTGAGACTCAGAGTCCTACTTGTCTAAAACTCTTTGATCAAGAGTTTCATTGGTCTGGGACTTTGTGATCGCGAGTTTCATTCGTTTGGGATATTGGGTTCAATAGTCCCACCGGTTTGGAACTCTTCAAGAGCTTCATGTTGATGGAACTCTATTGTCCGGTAACCCATCTGATTTGGACTCTGATATTTTTGAAGAATTAATCAGCAATTTGATTATTGATTAGCTCAATTTGATTGAGCAATGAGGATTTGATCAAATCTGATCGAATTGGATTCGACTGGATTTGATCCGATAAGGTCATGAGATGACCTAATCGCTATGAAAGATTTGATCCTAATTTGATCAGGATCAGAACCTAATTAATTTTTAATTTGATTAGAATTTTATTAAATTAGATTAAGGCTAATTTGGTTGGGTTTGATCTAATTTAATTAGGTCTAGAATTATTGGTTTGGTTGAAACCAATTAAGACAAATTCAAAGTAAGTTTGAATTTAAACTTTCTCCCTATGCCACCTTGCTTTGACTTTTCCACTCTTGTCTCACACCCCAAATTTTTTACATAAGTTTTTCTCTCACAAAAGAAGGTTTCTGTGCCCCTCCTCTCATCTACTTTTGACCAAGTCCAAGCGTTGGACCAGTTAAAATAAACTTGAATTTTGAATTCAAGTTTTGGTTAGTTGGTTGAAACTTCCTGTTCTTATCCTCTCCATTCATCAAACTCATTTCTCATGCACACTTTTATGCATTTCTAAGTATGGGGACGTAGAAGGAGAGTTCTTCTGTGCATCAAATACTCTGGTTTGGCATTGGGAAGAGATAATCTCTACATTTGAATTTTGAATTCAAGTGTTTAGTTGAAATCATCTAACTTCTTTCTCCCTTATCCAAACCTACATGCAAATCACACTGTTAGCACACATTTAAAATTATTTTTCATATGGGAGTGCATGAGTTTATGTGAAAGAAGGCTGAGGGGTGTGAGAAGATTTCTTAGAGAGAGAAAATCAGAGTGGGATGGAAAAGTCAAACCGAGATTCTTGCGCTTAAAATCTTTACATGTCACTTCCTTTATTTTCTAATCTTTGGTCGCCCATCTAATAGGTGTTTTCAGAGAGATGTATGATAGAGAGAGAGTCCCTTGATCCATGAAAAATTATTTCATGAGAAAATTCCAAAGAGAGAGGGCATGAGAGGATTTCGGTAATCAGGGTTTCTGGTGAGTGCAAAACCCTAGAACTGGGTCTCTGGGTTTGGGTGGAGAGATTGAGTGCTATGAGTATCCAATCATCAACAAACTTCAGACACTGACTTGTCATCCTCCATACTCAGTGTTCTCATTTTTTGGAGTATCCGAGAGATCAGAAAGAAGGTGATTGATTGGATCAATCATGATCTACCGTCAAAGATTTCGGTGAGGAGCTAGTACTCTAGTAGAGCTAGTCGGGATCTGAAGCTCCATGTTGACCAACCATAGAGGCCGGACTAGTGTATAGCTACAGCATGATACCATAGATTATTTTGACAGATTCAAATTATAGAGATCAGCTATCTGCACATAGATATCGAGTTCTGAACTCGTATCGGTCAGCAGATTCGATTTGCTGATCAATCACATTTAAATTTTAAACTACATATTAGCATGTCTAGATCCTAAGTAGGGTTTAAATTGATTAGATCAATGTATATTGTAGATTAATATTTAATTAATTTTAGTTTTTGCTGCTTTAATTTTAAAAATATTTTAAAAATGCATGCTAAAAATCCTGCTAAAAACCCTGTAGATTAATATTTGATCAATGCATGCTATTATTTCTACTTTCCCTTTCTCACCATACTTTTTTTTCTTTACTATAGAAATGAATGCTCAAGTGGTCAAAATGCTCATGAGAGGGCTTCTGGCCCATAAGAGAAAAGGGAGGCAATGGGTGAGAGTTCGAAAAAAGCAAGAGTTGACGTTCTGAGCTCCATGGCCCCGTCAGTGCCATGGATGCCCCCAAAATTGCCTCTGCCATTGACGTTCCAAGCTCCAAGTTTGGCGCCATCACCGAGGTCATCAGACCTTCGATGCCGTCAAGCCCTCCAGTCGAGGCTCGAGTCCCAGAGCCTTCTACCAGAGGGGAGAAGGTGGTGGAGAAGAAGAAGACCAAAAGGGCCCTAATAAAGTCCAAGCGAAAGGTCCACCACAATGGGCCCAATAGCTCCTCATCCTGACATGGGTTAAAGGAGAGAGGTCCTCTCAACAGCCCTTTCATGCCTCGATGATCTTGTTAGGAATAGGAGGACAACCTCATCCTAATAAGGATAAAGGCTAATCGTGTCAGGAACTGGATGGGAACCTCGTCCTGATATTGATAAAGATCTTCGGTTGTTTAAGATAGAAGGAGGGGAGAGGCCCTTTCAATAGTCTTTTTGTGCCATAAAGACCTTGCTAGAAAAAGGAGGACCTCGTCCTAACAAAGGTAAAAGCCAACTGTGCCAAGAATAGGAGAAGAACCTTATCCTAACATGGATCAAAGGGGAGAGGCCCTCTGAATGGCCCTTTCATGCCCCAATGATCTTATTAGAAATAGAAGGAGAATCTCATCCTAACTAGGATAAAGGCTAACTATGTCTAGAATAGGAGGAGAACCTCGTCTTGACACAGATGAAGATCTTTGATTATTTAAGATAGGAGGAGGAGAGAGGCCCTTTCAACGATTCTTTTGTATCCTAAAGACCTTATTAGAGATAGGAGGAGGAGCTCGCCCTAACAAAAATAAAAGCCAATGATGTCGGGAATAGGAGAAGAATCTCATCCTGACATGGGTTAAAGGGAAAAGGCCCTCTGATCCTTTCGTACCCTAATGACCTTGTTAGGAAAAGGAGGAGAATCTCATCCTAACAAGGATAAAAGCTAACCATGTCTGAAATAGGAGGAGAGTCTCGTCCTGACACTAATGAAGACCTTCGATTATTTAAGATAGAAAGAGGGGAGAGGCTCTTTCAACGGTCCTTTTGTGCCCTAAGGATCTTATTAGGGATAGAAGGATGACATTGTCCTAACAAAGATAAAAGCCAACCATATCAGAGAAAGAAGGAGAACCTCATCCTAATATGGGTCAAAGGGAAGAGGCCCTCTCAATGGCCCTTTCATGCTCTGATGATCTTGTTAAGAATAGGAGAAGAGTCTCATCCTAATAAGAATAAAGACTAATCATGTCAGGAACAGGCGGAGAATCTTATCCTGATATGGATGAAAACCTTTGGTTGTTTAAGATAGGAGGAGGGGAGAGGCTCTTTCAATGGCCTTTTTGTATCCCAAAAACTTTATTAGGGATAGGAGGAGGATCTCATCCTAACAAAGATAAAAGCCAACCATGTCGGGATTAGGAGGAGAATCTTGTCCTAACACGGGTTAAAGGAGAAAGGCCCTTTCAATGGCTCTTTTATGTTCCAAAGATCTTGTTAGGGATAGGAGGAAAATCTTATCCTAATAAAGATAAAAGCTAACCATGTCAGGAACAGGAGGAGAACCTCGTCCTGACATAGATCAAGGAAAAAAGATCCTCTTAATGGCCCTTTCGTGCTCCGATGATCTTGTTAGGAACAGGAGGAGAATCTCGTCATAACAAGGATAAAGACTAATCATGTCTGAAATAGGAGGAGAACCTCATCTTGACATGGATGAAGACCTCTAGTTGTTTAAGATAGGAGGAGGGAAGAGGCCCTTTCAATGGCTTTTTTGTGCCCCAAGGATCTTGTTAGGAATAGGAGGAGAACCTCATCCTAATAAAGATAAAAGCCAACCATATCAGGAACAAGAGGAGAACCTCATCCTAACATGGGTGAAAGGAGAGAGGCCCTCTCAACAGTCCTTTCGTGTTTCGATGATCTTGTTAGGAATGAAAGGATAATCTCGTTCATAACAAGGGTAAAGACTTATCGTGTCAGGAATAGGAGAAGAATTTCATCCTAACATGAATAGAGACCTTCGATTGTTTAAGACAGGAGGAGAGAGACCTTCTCAATGGTTCTTTTTGTGCCCCGCTAATCTTGTCTTAATGAGGGTGAAGACCTTCAGTTCTTGAACAGGAGAAAACAAGGAGAGGCCCTCTCAATGCCCTTTTTGTGCTTCGACAATCTTGTTAGGAACAGAAGAAGAACCTCGTTCCAATGGAGAAAAAGATCAACCACGTTAGGAACAGGAGGACCTCATCCTGATGCAGAATCAAAGACTTTCGATTTTTAAATAGGAGAAAATGGGGAGAGGCCCTCTCAATGGCTTTTTTTGTGTTCCGGCAACTTCGTTAGGAACAGAAAAAGAACCTCATCCTAATACAGAAAAAGGCCAACCATGTCAGAAATAGAAGGATCTCGTCCTGACGTGAAATTGAAGATCTTCGATTTTTAAACAGGAGACAAACCTCATTTTAATAAAGGTGAAGACCTCCGATTCTTAAATAGGAGGCTAATCTCATCTTAACGAGGGTGAAGACCTTCGGCTCTTAAATAGAAGAAAATGAAAAAAGATCCTCTTAACGACCCTTCTGTACCCGACAATCTTATTAGAAATAGGAAAAGAACCTCATCCGAACAAAGGTAATAGACAACCACATCAGAAATAGGAAGAGGACCTCGTCTTGACATAGATAAAGACCCCTATGAGGAAAGTAGAGATCTTTGATTATTAAGCATGGTAACGAAATGAAAGTCGTAATCTTGGGATGACGTCGAGATCGAACACAGCAAGAAAATATATTGGAAAGCAACGAGTTAAGATGGAACATAGATAAACAAAAAGCTTCATTTCATTAGAAAGTAAAATCATTATATGGATCGGCAAGACTGGTTATAAAAAAAAAAGAAGAAAAGAGAATACGAAGTCCTACTCAGAATTAGACTTCGAACTTCCGACCCCAGTCATTGTGAGGAAGAGCTTCAAGCTCTCTATTCTCTCCTCAAGCTTTTGTCTCACTGCTAGGCTCTCCCTTAGCATCCTCTCCCATCTGTGCAACTCTTCCTCCATCTCCTGCAGCCTCTTCCTCAGAATCGCCGACTCGGCTTTGGCATCCTTCACCAAGTCTTCCTGGTAGACCATCTAGACTTTCAGGTCATGAAGCTCCTTCTCCACGCCCTCAAACTTTACAGTAAAATTTTCAAGAGCATCCTTCAGAGAGGCGAGTTCATCTGGATGCACACTTGGACCGACCTGAGTATTGTTTGTCAACTATTTTTGAAGCCGCACAATTTCAGAGTTTGCCCTAATAAACTTTCTCTTGTAACCCTCAATCTCCTCATGCCAACCGACCTGATGGAAATTATACAATCGCTCTACATTGTTCAGCTATGCTTGGAGATCGAAAAATTTTTTCGACTAGTCCCAGTCGAGCTTCACCCGATTTCGACCCCAAGCCGAGCCACCCTCCAACTGCTTGATCTTTTCTTTTGAATCTTAAAGTTCAACTTCGAGGAAGCTAACTTGGGCAGACAAAGCCCAAACATTCTCACTATTAGATTTCTTCACTCGTTCTAACTTTTCAGTCAAAAGATGCTTGTTTCTGATATAGTCCATAGAGTCCTTTTTATGGACCCGTCGAAGATGGGTGAGCTCAGTCATGGCTTCTGAATAATGCTTCTCCAATTTTTAAAGTTTGCCCCTTACCTTCTTCAAGCTTTCCTTAGTCTGACAAACCTCCTTTTGCAGATCTTTAGTAATGGATTTCAAAGGATGACCTTGGGGAAGTAGTGTGATCTTAGTGGGTGGTGGCAAGTCATGGCCGCCTTCACTAGAGAGATTCTAAATAATAGACATGACACAACATCAAGTAAAAGAAAACTTGTCTTCATTGCACAAAATGTCTAGAGTATATGAAAGAAAAAGAAGAAAAATACATCTATCAAAGATTTTCAACCTTGGAAGGTGGGACAGCAGGTGAGGTCGGTGCACCCTCGATGACTCCCAGTTCAAGGACAGGCTCTGGGATCACCATGGCAGGATCAGAAGTTTTGGCATTAGGTTCGGTAGCTAGTAGGATAGTATCAGCATGGAAAGACTTCGCCTCATCGCCGGCTCTTCAGTCAAAAAGTTGAGGTCCATATCAGGGAACCTCTTAGCGATCCTCTTCATGCAGACCTCAAATCTTTCAAGAAAAGCTTTTTGTGCAAAGGCAATTTTGATATCCTCCATTATTTTGGAGGACTTAAAGATTGAGAAACTAAACAAGTAGGAATTTAGTACGAGAAGACGCAGTTTGTGGTGACGTACTGTGGGTGCCACTGGGCGTGGCCACCATGCCTGGGTTCGAGCAATCGGCCACTCAACCTATCCAGTCTAGACCTGGGTTAGCTTCAATCGGATCAACATCCTCCAAGTTGATGCCCTCGACCTCATCTGTGACACGGTCGTCAACAACCGCATCGAGCTCCACATCACTAGCAATGTTGGTGCCAAGATCGTCTTCCTTGGCTTTGCCATCATCAATGACTGCATCGAGCTTCGCATCACCGACGATGTCGGTGCTAAGATCCTCTTTCTGGGCTTTAGGTCCCCTTGGCCTCGCTAACATGCACCAATCCCTTGCCCTTGCACAAAAGATGCTATGTCAGCGGTGCTTAACAACTTTTCTAGCACCCCTAAATTTTAATAACTTTTTTGTCACGAATGTCATGCTCCGTCTGCCCATTTTTCTAATTTTGATCGATGTTAGAACCAGTACATTTTTTCTAAACTAATAATATCAGGACCGCTACCAAAAATCTGATATATTTTTTTATGAAATGTATACGGATGAGAGGATTTGAACACCAAGTCCTTGGATAGTCAATAGTCTAACTAATATCTTAACCAATCGAGCACAATTCAATCAATCATAATATATTTATACCATTTAGAGACTATTTATTAATACCAAAATAAAAGAAAAGTCGGTAAAAACATAGGAAAAATCAATGAAAACCAAGGAAAGATGGAAAAAATTAAAAGGTAAAATCCTTTCCCACATAGTTTGCACTTTTTTTTTTTTTGTGAGTTGGTCCCCTGTGGTTTTGAGAGCTTAATCTTGGTAGAAGCATGATATTATGTAGGATTTGAGAACTTTTAGATTTGAGAACTTTTAGAAATAGAAAGGATTTTTTTTTAATTACAAAATTTTTAATTTATGGATTTATATTCCCATGATAATATGAATATGAATAAGGGTTAAATGGGCAGGTTGGAGTAATTCAGTGGTTTGCAAATTTTGGTTAATTTCGTAATCGGCTTTAGGACGGATTTGGATGGTAAGATTCTAAATGAATTTGAATACGGGCAAGTCAAATTTTGTGGGTATCCTGCCGATTGCTATCCCTACTTCGGCCATGGAGCCCTATATACAAAACCGCACCCAAAGTCTCCACATCTCGCTGTCGACTCGTTTCCTATTGATTGCAAGTTGTAGAACCCATAAAATTCTAGTTAAGATCAAATATGCCTCCTCAATCTCCATCTTCTTTATTTATAGTATCATGATTCTCTCTCTCTCCACCTCACTTCCTCGTTGTTCTTGTTGGAATTTTGGGTTGATAGTTTTGTAATTTATATTTTCTCCCATTGTTTCTAAGCATTTATAGTGTTTATGTTGCATTATTCGGTGATTGATATAGGTTTTGATGGAAACCCCTAGGCTTTTAGTTGGGGTTGTACGAGAAAGCTCTTGTCTTTGGTTTGAGAAGAGCTGATCGTCTGAACTTTTTTCTCTGTTAATCAAAGTTAGCATATCTAATGAGGATTCCATAGGGCAATGATTAACTTCTTTGGTAGTTGAAGTATCATGCATGTTTAGTTTTAGGTTCTGAAATTAGGATTTAAACTTTGAGTGGAATTATATGAAATATTGTTGGATGAAAATTCTGTTTGTATTAATTCAAAAAATATTTTTCATCTCTTTTTTTGGCTATCATAATTTCTATAATGCCATTACTGGAATGTGCATGCTTGTGTATATGCATTTTTCCTTAATTCTTTAAATATAATCCGAGTTCTTTGCAAATAAGAATAAAATCTCTAACTTTGATTCTTTTATAACAAGTTAGAGTCAGGTAAGGCAGAATTTTGTTTTTGTTTCTTTTTGATTTGTTCATTTGGCATTAGCATATGATTAGGATCTTGGCTTTTTTTCTCGTTGATAGGACATGATATATATGTTTAGAAATCATAAGTGGCATGAATCATGATTCTATGTCTTGCAAAATAAAATCTGCCATTTTTCAGTTAGCGACTCCCTCCCTTCTTGGATTTGTATGGCCCACTGTTAGACAAATATCTTTTTTAAACAATATATTTGTTTCAAGATGCTTCCACACCACACTATATGTATGGGTTGGAATTGCATTAGATAAATCTTGAGAGTAGCCAAAATAGCAAAGATGATGAGAATTAGTCGAATTCTTCGTGGAGACAAGGACAAAAATTGTCAGACAAAGATAGAAGGGTAAATTTGCTAAACATTGAATTTAGCACATTGTCAAGCTTAGCTTCATTTTCCTCACCTTTGCACCATCTTGTACAACAAAGATTTGAAATCAAGGATACCATGGGGAATTAAGATTGTGGATAATAGCGACGGTTAAATTACTTCAGGATTCTCATGGCAAAAGACACTTCCCAAAGTGTTAGAAACAAGTTCTTCAACACTCTTCGGAGTTTCGAGTAACAAAGTTTCAGGCTTTCTGAGGACAGCCGTTAGCAGATTACCCAGATCCCTACCATATACGTTTAACTTGTCTCAAAAACTTAACTTGATTCTATTTTGTCGTGAAACATCCTGCTTCTTTGGTAGAGAGATCTATATTTTTTTTTTACATGTGGATTATTTACTACCACTTCAAAAATATGCTTTCCAAGGAAACCAATAAACATGAAACAGGACAGTCTGTAATGTTTCTTTCAGCGACAGTATATCAGTCATTACACACATATTTTTTTCGAGCCCAATATAGCCAGGTCTTACAGCTGAATTAGAAACTACAATTGAAAGTTTTGTGTTTGCTTAACAATGACAACATATCTATTTTAGATTTTTAAAGTTATGGATGAAAAAAATCAAGAGTGTTATTTATCTCTTAGGATCTATTATCTATATACACCCAAGAAAAGGACTTGCAGAGTCGATGGGCTAGTCTTGTCTTAGTTTGCCACAGTGAGTTTCAGCAAGAGCACATGCACACGAGTCATCTGCCACACTCTGTAGAATAGTTTCAATTCTCAACAAATAAAGAAATCCATGGGAGTTAACCCAGCAAGAGGTGCTCGGTTAATTTCTACAGTTCTTCCTTGTCAGCACTCCTCAGTTGACCCACACAGGCATCCATATTTATCACAAGAAAGGGCCTCACAGATGCCCCAGTGACCGATTTGGTGGTTAGGAAGTGCACGGAGACCATGAGGGGAAACATAGCGACCAATCATGGACACAAGGTATAAGAACAAGATGTAATAAAGGAACTTGAGCTGGAGTACAAAGACTGTTAATAAAAAAAAAGCAGAATAAATAAAATGAGGATCAGTAAGCATTGTGGATTCGCCAAGGACTCAAATTTTCGCAAGTCGGCATGATAGAATTTGGAAAATAATAACTCCTCAACTTGTTAGGTATTTCCATGGAGGATTACCAAGTGATTAGCAAAGAACGGTGTAGAGGGGTCTGAACATTGTGAAGTAGAAGAAAGGTTTTCTTTCTGCTAATCTTGAAAAAGGCAAAGATTGATCCTCATAGCAAGGGAATTTAGTCCTGTTCTCACGAAGGAAGCTACCAATCTTCTTAAGAAAGGCAGCATGGATCCTCGCAGCTTATGCTTTTGAAGAATGACATCAGTCTTGAAAAGGATTCTAGCCAAAAATAACAACCTAAAAAGGAAAAACTTGGACTTACTGTTGTATTCTGCAAGCTTGAAAACAAAATCAAAGGTTTCGAATGTCAGCCAAGACAGATCAGTTTCAGCCAGTTTGCAAAATTCAAAGTACCAAAATCAATGGAGAATGCTACCTTCTATTATAACTTTTTTTGTTTAGCAAGCTAATGCTGTTAACATTTTCTAAAATTCATCAATATCATTTGATTATATGTTTACCTATGGCTCTAATTATAAAATTTGTGCTATTTTGGTTTAACCTTTGTTATTATGATGGGTAAGCTACGGCTTGAAATAAAAAATAAAATTGATTTATATATAGATGGGCTGTTTTCTTGCTCAATTGGGTTATTCAAATGGAAATATAACGACATATGCTTGGATAGGTTTTCGTTTCCTTCTATGAGTTATTAAATGAAAATAGAATGACATGCGCATATGAAAAAGTTTAGTATAATGCAAAAAAGAAAAAAAAAAAAAGAGTGGCCAAGTGCGCAAGGCTCCTGCCATTGTGGGGTATGGGAGGGTTGGATGTATGCAAACTTACTCTAGCATGCAGAAAGATTATTACCATATTTCAAACCTATGATCTTTAGGCCACAATGGAGCATCCTTGTCGTTGCACAAAGGATCACCCTCTATATTGCAAAAATAAAAATATGCAAAATCTTAAAAATAGATAAAATTATACAAAAATTAAAGACGTCGGCTAAAAATTGTAGAACACAATACATTAAAACACAATACACTTTATAGTGAATAAAATGTTTAGCATAACATGTTAAGCATCCATAGGTTTGCTGTACCGAGCATACCATATCATATCGGTACTCAACTAGTATGTTGTCTCATACCATACCAACACTTGGTATGCCTCGTCATCTCATACTATATTGCATACCGACACTATAATAGAATGGTAGTGATACAGTATCTGATACTGGACAGCGAACCTTGATCCATACAGTTTATTATCAACTTGAGACTACCCAAAATATACAAACAATAATCGTTAATAGCAACATGCGATTAAATAATGTCAAATAACGTGATTTTTATTATTTTGTATTTTGGTTTTGAGAATTTTCTAACTTTTGACTGAACTCAAGGAAACAGCCAAAATTGAAACTACTGAAGGGATCAAAACCATGGTAAAATCAAGTTTCACTAGATCTACTCTATGACCTGACAAGTGAAATTGTAATCTTTCAAAACAATACTCACATCTTTCTCCAACAAAGTTTACTAAAGGACTTGTATTGCTTGCCAACATCCAATGCCACACGAGGAGGGACAGTAGAATTGGAGCAGCATTCCTTATGCATTAAACTGGTAATTGATAGGTATAGAGATGTAGACTTTTAAACTAGGAAATGCGGCCAGTTTTAAAACAAGACCCTTGACCTAAGGAGCCACTGAATTGCTGAATATTTCATCCTACCTATGTTCTCATGACCAAGAAACCTTGGGATGTTATCATGATAATCAATTTCCGCCACCACTTTGCTTCATCTCTCTACTGTTTCTTCTTAGTTTGTTATATCATTTTCAATTTGAAATGCGACACTTATCCTGCTTTGCAAACTCCATGTTGGATACTCTCTTGTGATTTGAACTAGTGTATTCTTTTTACTTTTATTCCAACAAGGAAAACAAATAGTTTATCAAAAAAGACAAAAGCTTTTCTCTGTAACTTCTAACAGATACAAATTTTTGATGCTTCTATTTTCTTGTAGGTATCACGATTTCCCTCATTTAGCAAGTCCTTGGTCCAGTGTTGATCACAAATTAGATCGTTGAGGCCTCATAAAGATCAGTACTTCTAAAAGTTTTATATTTATAAAGGCACAATAACATAAGGCCAGTATAGATAAGCCACTGAACCATAGAATGCTGCCCTGGACCGAACCGTCCAGTACACCCCATACCGTATCGGATTGGTCTTGTACTGATATGGCGTCTCGTACCATACCAATATTCAGTATGCCATCTTGTACCATACCGAACTATATACCGACATGGTAATAGGATGATATTAGTACAAGATCCAGTATCGAGATGATGAATCTTACACCGAATTGCATATAAACAGACCAAATGGACGGGATGTTGGGGGGGGGGGGGGTGGACACTCATTAACAAAGGTTGCCAATGTAATTTAAACATTAAGAAGTATAAGATTAAACAAATGATGAAAGGTTCATACATTACCATATTAAAAACAATATATCTTCTTCAAACAAAACAAATTAAGATCCATGAGGCAACACCTAATGGGTTTCAGCAGTGCTAAAATTTTACAGACCAATCATTTGTGCATGCTATCTTTCTCCAATTTTATATAGAGTAGGCAAAGAAGAATCCAACCTACATCCAAGCAGCAAAATCATTTCTCAATAAACTTCATAGAAAGGAAATCGATCAGGTAACATGAAGTCCTAGTTCCTAATGAAGATACAGAATGCTTGATAGGCCAAACTAGCATGATAACTTTTTTGAAAAAAATGGTACGTAACTCAAAACAAGATCTTTGCATTAGTACCTTGTGATACAATACACACTGGTGCAGTATGGTACCATACCAACACCTGGTATGCCTATCCATGCTGACAAAAAAAAGGGTGAGATATAGTATCATGTGTTGGTATACTTTGGCACTAAGAGGCAAAGTTTAAAATCCCATGGCTCAACTGTGTGCCAATGTCTTCACAAAATGGGCCGACCCGCTATCTGGCCCCATCCCTATGGCCATCCCAGTCGAGCATCCCGATCGGTATCCTTTATCTCTCTCCCCATCTTCTTTCCTCCATTTCTTCATTTTCTTCTTTCCTTCCTTTTCTTCTTTCTTCATTTTCTTCTTTCCTTCCTTTTCTTCTTTTCTTCTTCCTTCCTTTATTTCATCAATTTTCTTCTTCCTTCTTTCCTTCATTTATTTTCTTCTTTCCTTTCTTTCTTTTCCCTATTCTTCTTCTTCCTTTCATTTCATCCTTCTTTCCTTGTGTGGATGGGTTTCGAATTCCCGCCCTCATCCTAGTCTAATTATATCTCAAAAATGGGATGGGACAACTGAGGTACACCCCATCTAGCCAGGATCTAAAACATTGCTAAGAGGCATACTAGTACTGTTGAACTAGTGCATTATCATTACAGTATGACCAATATAAATTCCTATAGCATAATACTTTAGTCCATGAATCATACCATGATATAAGAAACAAGCAAGTAAAAATTTTCACTAATGCCCTTCATAGTACCATCAAATCACAATAAAATAAGTCAATTCATGAGGCTACTCCTAATGGGTTGAAGACCACATTAATAGATGTCTCATCTTGCAAAACATGCATATGTAATTTATATCAGCACAGAAAACTGAAATACTAAATTCTTGAAACCAGCATGCATTGAATTGCCATGTGAACCTCATTTCGATTCAACTATATCAGAAGCACAAACCCATATTATTTTGACAAATTCTATATCGAAATGCATCAAAATTCCAGCCATTATTTATATGGACATCAAAATCTGCACATTCAAAGACTCGAGAGATCACTGAAATCCTTATGAACTTTGATGTTATAGCCTTTGTCAGCAAGATCAGGTGATACAGTCAAAAATGAATATAACCACCATGACAATTCAATCAGACAGGAAAGAAACATATTCCTTTAAAGCTCTATATCTGATCATACAACAAAACTCGTTCAACTTGTTTCAAACAGTTACTCAAGTCGACAACAACAGCAGAAACAGAAGGGAGAAATGACAAGAAACTTACTTGGTGACAGAACTGTGAGGTGCCTTCTTCCCTTCTCATCTATTTATTAATTCATTTACAACCACCATGTTTCTATTACGATATCAATAGAAGTTCTTGGGGAAGAAGAGAAGGAGATGGATACTCAATAATTCCATCCAAAAGACTGTCTGAAATTTGGAATCTTTACATCAAATTACACAACTTAGCTCAATTGGATTACGGGAGGTACTCGAACTCGTCCTCCTTAAGGTGGGCGAAGAACTTGACGGGCTTCGGCTGGCCCTCGACGGGGACGTGGAACTCGATTTTGAAGGGGAGATTGGCGGAGATCCGCTTCCCCTTCCACAACGCCACGTACTGCTTGATCTCCCCCTCCATCCCGTTCAAATCCAGCTCGGGGGCCTTGAGGACGTGGTAGACCTTCAGCGGCACCTTCACCCGGATCCTCCGCCCGATCTTGGACAACGCCTCCGCCTCCTCCTCCGCCACCGATGGCGACGAGGAAGAAGCGTCGGTAGAGATGGCGACCTGGCAAGAGATTCTTCTCCGGAATAACGCCGCCGGTTGCCGGGGGGCGCGGATCGCGGGGCGGGCGGGGCCGAAGGGGGAAGGCGAGGGGCGTGGGGCGGCGGCGGTGTGACGCCAGAGGAGGGCGGTGGTGGGGACGGTCGCCGCCGTTGGCATTCCGATTCCGATGAAATAATATCTCTCTCGGATTCCTTATCTTGATCTCTCAAAGTCCTCTCGAACCGTTGGCGGTCGATAGAAGGGCTTTGATGGAGTGGAGCCGGGAAAGGGAGAGAAGGAAGGGTGAGGGTTTCTTCTAGGCTTTTCGTCGAACACTTATCGGATCGGGATTAATATCAGTGGTGGTAATTAATGGAACATTTGCCTGGGCAGGAATAAGCGAGCGGTCGCGTGGAGGATAAGAGTAAGGAAGGGAACGAGAGGCGCGCGTTTGGCTCGCGAGAGGGCGGGCCCACGGGAGGGATTTGGTCGCTGGCGCAGGGAAGGGATAAGCAGTAAGCTCAGACTCCGTGATTCGTTTACGCGTCCTCTAGAAATTTAGCTGATGTGATAGATGGCATTTGTTCTCATGCGGGTGCTCCGCTTGAAAGCGACGGCGCAATTGGCATTCCTGGCGTCGGACTATCGAGAAGAGAAATGGTATCCAGGCAAAATCGTGGTTTGAGATCAGAAAAAAATCGTGGCTCAATTACTTTATTTCAGTTTCTTGTGGCGTTTGCTTGTGGAGTAGTCTGAAATTTTCCATATTGGGACCAGTAATCATGGAATCATTCTGAATCACTCGGTTCGGGATATGCCGAAGCTCAATGAAATGATTTGGATGTTCGGCAAGAAAGGAGGACGAAGAAGGAGAGAGAGAGAGAGAGAGGAAAACAGCCTTTTGGAGGCCGTCAAAAATTTGTCCAAACCGCCGAAGGGCCCTTGTGCCCCAAAGAGTGCCAGAGGAGGATCAAATTTTTAGGATATTGGATAAAATCGAGATTAAGTGAAATTGGTAAAATAAAAAAATTGGGAATTTTGATCGGTCTTTCTCTGGCTCATATGGGCCTCCGAGGGCTCTCTTTTTGTCTCTTTCATTCTCTCCTCCTTTCACTCTTTTTTTTTCCTCTTTTTTTATTCTTCCTCCGTCCTCTCTGCATATCGGTCCAAGCATTTATGTAAGCATCGAACCAGACTATCAGCTAATTGATCCAGACTTCGGACCAGACTATCAGCTAATTGATCCAGACTTCGGTATCAATGCAGCTAATCTTTATCGGGACCCTACAATATAACCATCATGCCTGATACACACTTGTTTAAGATTATTTAATCATGTCCTAATCATGGATGAGATGGATTCCCTAGTTGACCCATTGTTATGCCGGAGAGGATGAATTGTGGGATGATGTCGTGAACATTGTGCTGCAAGGGAGCAAATCATTATACCCAGGACCATTTACAAAATCTCTGGTAGGACCAGACTGTAAAAGAAATTTATACGAAAATAATACATTTATCTTATAAAAGATGAAATTTGTTTTAGTGATATATATGAAATAATAAATATTGATGTCATAACTAAAATTAAAAAAAAAAAAATCTGGCTTGAGAGGTGGTAAAACTACTGTCCTAAAAGAGACTTTGGCCTCTTCTTGTGTGAAGGTTTGAGCCGCATACCTTCCTCCAAGGTACAATTTAAAAGCCAAGCACTCCAATGCCCATCGATGGTGCGATCTCGATTGGATGCTGATCAGACTCGTCCTTAGCCCAAATTATCAAATAAAAAAAAATAGTAAGAGAGAGAGTGAGAGTGGTTTGATAGAATTTTTTGAAAGAGAAAAGAAAAAACTCCGAAAGAACTCTTGAGTTGAATCACGATCAAAACTGAGAAAGATGGGCTTTAAATAGGCTAAAACTAGCAGTCTGTATGCGGAGTGCCCATGGAACATCTGTCTGTGCATGGAGCGCTCGCAGAACAGCATAGAATGACTGCCAGCACGTGGAAAAGCCACGAAACATTTTGTGGAACGGCCCGCAAAATGTCTACACGAGTGGAACTCACGCAAAACAGCCAGCGGAAAGGAGTTTTGAAACTCCCGAAAAGTCAATAGTACCCCATAAATTTCAAAACTCATGAGAAAATATTTAAATTTAATAAATTATTTAAATAATAAAATTTTAGATTTTTACTATGCTTAGTGCAAGTACTTTTTAGGTTTGAACTTGCATTTAGTATACAAATACGCACAGTATGAAGACAAATTGATCAAAATGCGGGATAACATTATTTAGGCCATGCGTTTGCCTTGATTTTCATGAGAGTTATTAGGGATTCATCCTAATTTCATAGTCGCGGCCTCATGGCTACTCTCACTAAGGTAGATCCTCCAAGGATACGTATAATGAAATCGTACCTCGCTGAACTTTCAGCCTTAGATCTATTAAGAGCTATGCTCAACCTAACTTTTACATATAGAGCACTATACCATAGAGATGGGTCGGAGATAAACTCCTAGAAATAGTGCTCCCAGATGTCACCTCAAAGATCGTTTCTCTTTGAACCTTGACCAAAGATAGGGATCCACTCTAGGCTTAGGCCCCATTCCCCTCGATGTCTTAAATACCAAAGTTTTCAAAAGATCTTTGGTCAAAAGATCAGATAAATTATTTTTTGATCTTATAAATTGAAGTGATATCATATCTTTCATTTTATTTCTTACAATTTTATATCTGATCAAGATATGATTATTCATCTTTTTATTTGAAGTCTATTGGTTTAACAGATCTATTAGAGCTTTACAATCATAATTTATTAATATTATAGATATTTTGAATGGAAGAACTTCAATATCATTAATTAAGCCTTTTAGCCATTGTGCGTCAGTGCAAGTAGTGTCAAGAGCAGTTAATTTAGATTTTAACATGCTTCTTGTTATTATTATTTGTTTACATGATCTTCAAGATACTGCACCTCCTTCTAACATAAAGAGATATCCTGTGGTAGATTTAATATCTAAATTATCTCTCATCCAGTTAGCATCACTATATCATTCTAGTATTTCTGGATAACTGGAGTACAAAAGAAAAAATAATCTAGAGTTTCCTTCAGATATCTAAACATTCTTTCAAGAGCTTTCTAAAGTTCTTCACTAGGATTACTTGTAAATCGACTTAGTCTGCCTACTACATAAGCTATATCAGGATAAGTTCTATTTACTATATATAACAGAGATCCTATCATCTAAGAATACTCTAATTGTCTTACAAGTTTTTCTAAATTCTTAATTAAATGAGAACTATGATCATATAGTTCAAAGAACAAGACTAAAATTTGAAGAAAATTTATTAGTTCTATGCTTAATTTGCTTTATTAAGTAGTATCGCCTAATAAAATTTATTAGGATTAAATTGAAATTTAATTGATTACTAAAAGACTAGGAGTTTGTAGAATTTTTTTTTAATTTTGTTATCTCTAAAGAGATTCTATAAATTTATTTGATTTATTTTATTTTTTAGTCTTTTAAAATTAATTTAACATATAATAATATAAGTTTTATGGGGATCTTTGATTAATTTTGCACAACACAAATCTATAGAAATTAAATTTCAAACTAAAAAAATGATGCTGGTTAAAAAAAATTTATATAAATATAAAATATATAAGGCTTATAAACTATAATTATGTATAAATAACTATATTTAATATAAAATTATATGCATATATTACAAAAATATTTACTAAGATCTCCTTTAGATTGTAGAAGAAATTTATATGAAAATAATACATATATCTTATAAAAAATAAAATTCTTTTTCATGATGTGTGTGAAATAATAAATATTGATGTGACAACTAGAATTAAAAAAATAGGACCAAGCTTGGGGGGCGATAAAACCATCATCCTAAAGAAACTTTGGATCCTTCTCATACGAAGATCTGAGTCACACACCCTCCTTCAAGCTACAATTCAAAAGTCAAGCTTTCCAACGTTCATCGATGGCGCGATCTCGATCGAATGTTGATCAAACTCATCCTTAATCCAAATTATCAAATGAAAAAAAAATAGCGAGAGAGATAGTGGTTTGATAGAATTTTTTGAAAGAAAAAAAAAAAAAAAAAGCTCTAAAAGAACTTTTAGGTTGAATGATGATCAGAATCGAGAAAGATAGGTTTTAAATAGGCTAAAAGTAGTAGCCTATGTGGGCAGAGCGCTCATCGAACATCCGCCCGCGCATGGAGCGCTCGTGGAAAGGTGTGGAACGACTGCTATGGAACATTCCGCGGAACCCCGACACGGCCCGCGAAATATCCGCGCGCGAGTGGAACTCGCACAGGACAACCAGCGGAAAGGAGACTCCCCAAAAGTTCTCACTTGGCATGAACTAGTTTATGACATACTACAACAATAGCCGGATGGAGGATATCGACACTTCAAGATGAACACCACAATGTTTACTCACCTTCTCATAAATTAGAATCTCAGGGCCTTATAACAGAAACCGCAGGTATTACTGCATTTGAGCAGTCGCCCATTTTCTTGTGTTTGTGTGGGACAAGGCGCTAAGTGCCATTGCTGCTCGAAAATTTAATTATATTGTCACCTCCAAGGCAATGCACCCGTCCATCCTCTCGCTGTCCAAGCCCTATATTTTCTTCATCGCCTTCGAGTGCACTGGGTGTTCAAGTCTTTCAATTCTGTCTCATTCCATATATGTTGCTGAATAAGTCCATATTTCCTAGCAAAATTCCATAGGTGCCATTTGTTAAGAATTGAGGGGGGATCTTAACAAATATTTGAGGGCTTTGAGGCATGGATAATCACCATCCTTAAATTAATATTTGCCTTCACTATAATTGCTGCAACGTTGATGGCAAAGCAAATTACTTTCAGGATACCGCAAAGCCCCAGAAATCTATGGGCAAAAACTTTTGAAGATTTTTCTTTAGAACTTGTCAATTTAATGTATTTGTGTGATTTGATATAAGGCAAAATAATGGAACTTAATTCATATTTTATCAGTGCAAATGACACTATATATAAAGATAAATCATGACCGTTAATTCTAAAGATACATCTGTTCAATTTAACAATGATCAATATAAAAGTCATGTATCTTCATGAATGGATAAATTTATTCAATCAACAGTCATGATAAAAATATTATAGCAAATTAAAAAAATGAATTTCAATTAAGTGCCAAGTGCCAAGTCTTTGATTTTATATATATATATATATATATATATATAAAGAAAACTTAGAAGAAATATCTTCTTGAGTTTAAAGTTAAAAGAAGCTATCTGTTTGAGTTTTACGGAAAAGCAACTCCCAATCTCAAACATAACATAAAAGTAGCTACTCATAAAAATAAAATTACTTTCATACCCTTATTAATGGGTAATTATCACTGACCTTAATTTTTTCTCTCCCTCCCTCTACCCAACTATCTTCTTCCCGCCAAAAGAAGGCGGTGGATGTACTCTTACCCCCCTCCCTTCTCTACTTCATAGGTCGGCATGCTTTAGCCCTCTCTCCTTTCATCTCCATAGGCCAGCAACTGTGCTCTTTTTTCTCTTCTTTTTCTATTCTATAGGTCAAACGCCGACGGCTGTGCTCCTACCCTTCCTCTTTTTTCATTCTCATCTTCTATCGTAACTTCAACCAAAGATCCATTCTCAAGATATTCTCCTACCACTTTCATGGCGACTCTCTACCGTAACTCTCTCTACAACCCCCAACATCTATACTGCAACGATCCCAAGCTCCAACGTTAAATCCCAAAGCTTCTTGACCGACCCTCAACGCTCATGCCATGAACTTCAATGGCTTCATCTTCTGCCACTAATGCAAATGCGAATGCTGAACTTTCCGCCATTTGCAAATACAATAATTATCTTTGGTGTGAATAAATTAATGAAGCTCTCAAACATCTACAATATCCTCTCCTATAGATGGAGCCATATAACATCCGAAAATGTTATCGTAAAGTACCTTACGCCCTTCATAAGGATGCAAGTGAGCTTAATTGAGGATAGTCATATGACCAGCATGTGTCATATCCACTACATAATGAAGAAGGAGGTCATCGATATGATTTTAGAGAGGAAAATTCAGCTGAAGGAGGATGCTAGAGAGGATCTAGGGATAGGCACATCAAGGTACTCCCACCTAGCCTTCTATGTCATGGTTTCATGTTAAATCATATGGTACTATGCTACAAATCATCCATACTGTAGTATTATGACACCACACTCCACTATCACACACTCACATATATATATATATATATATATATATATATATATATATATATATATATATATATATATATATATATATATATATATATATATATATATATATATATATATATATATATATATATAGGATAAAAAATGTGAACTGTATTTAGTTGATTCATTTCAGACTGAGAAAGCTCTTTTATTTAGAAGATTTTGAATACAAAATTATATTATATTGTATTGATAATTATCATAAATTTATTAATAAAAATATTAATTTATTAATTAATTTATTTTTATTTTTAAAAATTAAATATTTTTATTTATCTATTTTAGAAAATATTATCATAAATAAAAAAAGCTCATTTTTCTAGTCACAATGAAACAAATTTGGAGCGAATCCAATTTAAAATGGATCCTTTACGAAATTTCAAAGAAAAAATAAAAAAAATAAAAAAATAAAATTGGCTCAGTCGGCTTAGCTGGCACGCTTAGCCAAGCCACCAAGCCTAGCTAGTCAGCATGCCTATTCAAGCCAGCCCAGTTTGAGAAGCTAGCTCATCGGTCCATGAAATTAGGCGCAGACCGCCAACTCAGCAGAATGTGCCTAATCAGCACACGACATGTGGTGAACCAAGACCCTCAAGGGATTCAGGAAAAATGCTATGGGGTCTACAGCGGTAGTTTCATAATTCCAGATGGTGCGGCGAGCGGCAATTGGTCCAGGCTTATAGTGTGATCCATCCACGTGGTCCAATGGCACAGTAGCTATGCCATTCGACAGTCCATCTCTCTTTCGATTTAGATCCAATGGTGCCGGGTGTTTCTTATTTTGATTCGAACCCAATTCAACCTCCTGTGCACCATCTAACGGCTGTGTGCATCCTAGATCTTGATCCGATGGTCGAAAAGTCATTCGACTGGAAATAGGATTCCAGTGTGAGTTTTAACGTGATTTGATAGCTCAGATGTTGAGAAATATATTATAAAGTCAATCATCTAGGTTGTAAATGGTTGAGCTGATTGTAAATGTACTTAAATTATTATAATAAATAAAATTATTATTTTGATATTTTTATTACTTTTGTGCATCTTTCTATAATGAACTCTTCTATGATGAAGTTATTAGGACTATTTTGACTCGATAAAGAAGAATTTATCATTTAGTCCTTAAACTTGCTCGTGACCGAATGATACATTATTACCCAAGATGACAACATATCGAGTGTAGGTCGTTGTATGTCATATGTGTTGGTTATCCTCTTAACCAAAAAGTATAATATACTGGTATAGCATGCAGGTGAAGTGTAGGGATACATTCACTAAACGTGATCTAATTGCGGAGCTCTCCACTGTCAAAAGTTACTCGCGAAGAATATGGATATAAGTATCTCTTAGACCTGAGATCATCATGGTGGCTTGTAAGCAACTCACTGTACTTAGGTATCGGACTATCTAAATTTTTAATTCAGTGACAGAAGGCTACTGGGTTCAGTCAAGTACTTGTGAAGTCGATGCGTGAGTCAAGATGGGATTAACCCCTCCAAGTATTGGAGTAAGTGCATCACTATATTTCAATTTAGCAAAACCTCAATTAGGATGGTCCATTTGATGGACACTGAATTTTGAAATATAATATGGATGATTTTTAGAGTTGGCAGTAAATCTTAAATCATCCTTTGAGCATTGAGATCAAGGGAATGAATTATACAGTAACCATATGCCATAGGTTCGTCGATGTCGCATTGCGACTATTCGACCTATCTGCACATCGGGTACCATTACTAGATGGTCACATCGATTGGTATAGAAAATTGATTCCTATGCTATTGACTTAGGGTTCGAACCTATGGGATTACACATAATAGAAGTTCTTACCTGATTTAATGGCTAATCAAAAGTTTCAATGGTCTAGGACTCTATGGTCAAGAGTCCTACTGGACTAAAACTCTATAACCAGGAGTCCCATCGGACTGAAACTCTATCTTTATGGGTCCCACTAGATTGAAACTCTGAGTTTTATTTATTTGGAACTCTCTGATCAAGAGTTCTACTAGTCTGAGACTCTGTGATCATAAGTTTCATTCATTTGAAACACCGAGTTCAAGAATCCAATTGGTTTAGGACTCTTCAATCAAGAGTTTCATACTGATGGAACTCTATTACTCAGACACCTATCCGATTGAGACTCTATGTATTATTGAAGGATCAATTAGCAATTAGATTATTGATTAGCTTAATTTGATTGAGTGATGAGGATTTGATCAAATCTGATTGAATTTGATTCGATTGGGTTTGATCCGATCAGATCATGAGATGACCTAATCGCTATGGAAGATTGATCCTAATTTAATCAGAATTTAGACTTAATCAATTTTTAATTTGATTAAAAATTTATTGAATTGGGTTAAGTCTAATTTGATTAGATTTGATCTAGTTTAATTAGGTCTGAAAAATTGGTTTGGTTGAAACCAATTTGGACCAATTCAAAATGAGTTTGAATTTTAAACTTGCTTTCTTTCTGCGCCACCTCATTTTTGACCCACGCCTCTCCATGCATCTTTTGTTTTTGCATGAGAGTTTCTCATGCCCAAAAGTGTTGTGCACTTCCTATCCTTTCTCTCTTTGACGTAGTCCAAGTATGGACTGGTTCAAATGAAATTGAATTTCGAATTTAATTGATGGTTGGTTTGGTTGAAACCTCGTAAACCTCTCATCCTTATCCACTTCTCCATGCACCTTATGGTATTATCACACATTATTGTGCATTTCAAAGTGTGGATGCATAGAAGGAGAGTCCTTCTATGCATCAATCATCCTAGGATGGGCATTGAAAGTGGATAAGGCTTCCACTTGAATTTTGAATTCAAGTGAAAACCTCTCAACCATCTTATCTCATCCACATGCAAAATCCATCAAAGATGCCCATTTAAAGATGGATTCTATGTGTGCATGCATGGGTTTATGTGAGTGATCTGAGAAGTGCGTGGAGGCTTTTTGAGAGAGAGAAAATCAGAGAAGGAAACTTATCTTGGGCATGGAAAAGTTCAGAAGAAGAGAAAGGTTCTCTTGCACTAACCTTTTTCTTCTCACCCATTCTTTTAATTTTTCCTCATTGGTTGCCCATCTAAAAAAGATTTTGAAGTTGGTATTCAGTAGAGGGAGAGTTCCTCTATCTGTGAAAATTTATTTCATGAGAAAATTCCAAAGAGAGAGGGCGTGAGAGGGTTTCTGGGCGTTAGGATTTTTTTGGTGTATGAAATTCTAGGGTTTGGACCTTGGATTTGGGTAGAGAGATTGAGCGCTGTGAGTGCCCGATCACCATCAAATTTTCACCACTACCTTGTCATCCTCCAAAGTATATCACCTAGCTTCTGCAGTGTTCGAAAAATCGAGAAGAAGGCAGTCGATTGGATCGACCGAAATCAATCGTTAAAGGCTTTGACGAGGAGCTAGCACTCAGGTGGAGCTGGTTGGAACCAAGAGCTCCGTGTGGACTGTCCGTAGAAGTCGAACAAGTGTGTGGCTATAGCATGACATTATGGGCTTCCTTCTATGAATTCAGATCATGGAGATCATCTATCCACGTACAGATATTATGTTATGAACATAAGTCAATCAGTGAATATGATTTATTGATCGATCGCATTTAAATTTTCTATAACATATTAGCATGTCTAGATTCTGAGTAGAATTTTATGATTTGATCATAACATGCATAGAATTAATAGTAGATTAATTTTAACTTTTGCTGTAGAAAATGCATGCTTTAATCCTGGTCGATTTCTAACATTGATATCAGAGCATGGGTTGCTTGATATGCTTATCTATTAATTAAAAAAATTAAATGCTAGCATATATGATATGTTTAAATATTAATTAAAATTATTTTAATTAATAAAAAATAAAAAAATTAAACATGAATATATTAGATTAGATCTAATATGTGATTCATGTTTTAATTTTATTATAATTTATTTTCTATTACGAAAATAGTAATAGGTTGCTGTTTATGAAATGAGCTGATCTATTTCTAAAATAAGTCAACTCATTTGATGAATAAAAAATTAAAATCTTTCAAAATTTAAAAAATATTTTTGAAATGTCGAACCCCAATCGATCAGCCCAAAATCTAATTAAAAGAATTTAGTATTATCTAGTAGGATCTAGATATTGTGAATTAAAGATCCTAAGATAAATGCATAAAACTATAGGTTAAAGGATTAGATAAATTAGGTTCATTAATTGGATTAGACCTAAGGTTAGTTAAAGAATGGACTAAACTAGAGTAATTGATCAAATCTAGTCAAATGTTGAATTAGATTAGGTCAAGGATATTCTAGAGTCAACTTAAGTAGTTGTAGTTAGATGAGTTCATATTTTTAACAATGACCAAGATGAACTTGATTCATGGCTACGTAATCAAGCCTGTAATCATTAGGTTGATCAGATTGAACCTAATTAACTAGTTGGTATCTAAGATAATTTTGGTAGTCAAGATCAATGATTTTTAATTGGGAGCTACTCGCATCGATTCGATCTTTGACGAGTTAATGGCATATCCCTTCCACTGATCTCACTTACCTGGCTGACATAATTGATTAGAATTTGATTAGATCACTTGGTGATTCGAGTTGACTCATGTCATTAAGAATCAATTTGACTGATTTCAATTAGTAAGACTGAATTAGATGCCCATGGACCTAAATTGATCTTAATCCTAACCTATTGACTTGGTGAAGTCAGTAGGAGGATTTGACTTGGTGAAGTTAGTAAGAAAAAATGGGTTCGTGTCCTTTCTATCCTTAAATCATATATAACTTAAATTCTCTAAATTATTAGATCTTTAAAATGACTAAGTTATGGGGATAACCGAGTCATAGCCTCCCATTAAGGTGAATAATAATGAGTCTAATTTTTTATATGGACATTGAAGGTGTCTTACACCTGATGTTCATCTGGATATTAGAATTATTATCCATCATATGATGATTAGGTTGCACTCTCTTAACGGTGATCAAGTTAGCTAGAGCTTTTTTCAGGCATGGTCATCATTGGTTTGGTGCACCAAACTCAATCATGTTAATGGTTGGATCTAACCAGATCTTTTCAGTGGAGGCCATAGCCTACTGAATTAGCTTCTTGGGCAAAATCTAATTATTAAAAATTATTTAAAAAAATAATTGATTGTAAACCTACCTATAGATGTACATGGATTAGCCAGAGCTTTTCTCAGACTTGTTTGTAGTCTATGTGGATTCTAGTATCCACTAATGAGTTAGTATAATTTCTTGAATTGGAGGTAGAGGCTATCAATTCATAAAAATAGTGGAAGAACCTTTAGACTAAAGTCCAAATTTTTAGGGTTAATTAATTCAAGTATTAATAAGATTTCATATTTTTTTTTAGATAAATAGAATGGCTAATGTAAGTCCGCTCCATTCACTGTTGGATAGTGACAAGCTTTTAGGACCTAATTACGAGGAGTCTAGTATTAATCCTAATCAGGCAGATCCAAAAAAAAAATATCCTCTTGATCTGAATAGGCTAAATGGAAGAAATCAGTAAATAGTTGCTGGTTAAGATTGTTATATGATAACACCTTATAATTTTTTTATTTGTGATACATCTACCTAGGTATTAGATACCGAAAGTCTAGTTCACATATGCAATTCATCGCATAGACTTCAAATTGGTAGAAAATTTGAGAACGATGATAGATTTCTTAATATTGAGGATAGAAGTAAAGTTTCAGTCCTAGTATTAGAAACTCTTGAGTTTGTTTTCAAAATTAATAGTATTATTTTAAGTGACTATCACTATTATCTATCTTTTATAATGAACATAATATATGTTGGACTTTTGGCCCAAGATGGTTATTATTTATTAATAAAAAAAATTATTATGATATTATTATGAATGATGTTATAGTAATGTGAGGATAATTAAGAAATGATATTTATATTTTATCATAGTCTATTAGTATAATGTACACATCAAATAAACATTCAAAACTAGATAATATCATCGATGCCTATCTTTGGCACTGTAGGCTCGATCATATAAACAAGAATAGGATCAACAGATTAGTCAAGGAGCGTATCCTTGACATCAATGATTGTGAATCATTGACTACTTATGAGTCATATCTTCTTGGTAAGATGACCAAATCATCTTTTACTGAAAAAGATGAATGGGCCACTGAGCTTCTAGATCTAGTACATACTGATGTATGTGGATCTATGAACACATATGATAGAGGTGGGTTCTACTACTTCATTATATTTACTAACGATCTATCTAGATATGGATATGTCTATCTAATGAAGAGTAAATCCGATTCATTTGAAATGTTCAAATAATATCCAAATGAGATAGAAAAATAACTTGGGAAGAGTATTAAAACTCTTCGATCAAACCGAGGAGGTGAATACCTTTCTAATGATTTTTTAATATATCTAGGAGAGAATGAGATTCTCTCATAATGGATCCTTCCTGAAATACCACAGCATAATGGTGTATTCGAAAGAAGAAATCAAATCCTGTTAGACATGATTCGATCCATGATGGGATTTGTACGTCTGTCTATTTTTTTTTGGAGGTATGCACTCGAGACTGCTTGTTTTATTTTGTAATGTTCCGAGCAAGTCTGTTGCAAAGACTTTATATGAGATATGGACTAGGCATAGGCCAACACTCTCTTACCTTAGGGTTTGGAGATATCTAGCTTATGTCAAATATTTGCAGCCAAAAAAACTTGGACCAAGGTTCGATAAGTGCTTGTTCATAAGGTACCCAAGGAAACTAGGGGTTATTACTTTTATCTTACTGAAGAACAAAAGATGTTCATCAGTAATAGGACAGTCTTTTTGAAAAAGGAGTTTCTTATGGAAGAAACTGCTGCCTCTAATGTTGAACTTAGTAAAGTTTGATAGATGAAAGAATCGACACATTCTAGTGAACCTGTAAAACTATATTTGATAAGATCAAACCCAGAGCCTATTGAAGAGGCACCTTTAAGGAGATCTGGTAGAGTACTACATCAACTGGATAGATACTATGATTTTTTTTATCTGGGATAGTGATTCTATTAAACTCGATGAGAACGATTAATATCCGATCACCTACATGGATGCCATGTAGAGGTTCAATTTTGATAAGTGTCTGAAAGCCATGAAATCTAAAATGGAGTTCATGAAGGTCAACAGTGTATGAACACTGGTTGATCCATCTAAAGGATAAAATTCATTAGGTGTAAGTGGATTTTTAAAAGAAAAAGGGATGTAGATGAAAAGATGAAAACCTATAAAGCTTGTCTGGTTGCCAAGGGATATCATTAGAATTATGGTATTGACTATAATGAGATATTTTTTTTGGTGACAATACTCAAGTCTATTCGGATTATACTTGCAATAACAACATATCTGGACTATGAGATCTAGCAAATGAATGTGAAAACAACTTTCCTAAATAGAGTGCTAGACGAGAAGGTGTATATGATATAGTCTGAGGGTTTCACATCCATAGACAAGTCCAAGATATCAAGCTTCAAAGATCTATTTGAAGCAAACATCGCGGAGTTAGAACATGCATTTTGATAAAGTAATCAGAACATATGGCTTTGTTAAGAATGAAGAGAAACCCTACATCTATAAATGAGCTAATGGTTCTATAATAATATTTCTTGTACTGTATCTGGATGATATTCTCTTAATAAAAAATGATATCCCTGCACTACAGGGAATAAAGGTTTGGCTATCGTTGCAATTCTCTATGAAAGACTTGGAAGAAGCTTCCTACATCCTAGGAATGAAGATCTATAGAGATAGATCTAAAAAGTTGCTTGGGTTATTCCAGTCCACATACATCGATACTGCACTGAAGCGGTTCAGCATGACAAATTCCAAAAATGACTATCTTTCAATAGGCCATGGAATTACTCTCTCAAAGAAGGATTGTTTGATAACTCCTTAAGAGAGAGAGAGAATATGAGTAGAATACCATATGCATCAGTAGTGGATTCTATTATGTATGCCATGACTTGTATGTGACTAGATGTGGCATACTCACTAGGGGTAGTGAGTAGATACCAGTTTGATCCGGATAAGAATCATTGGAAGGTTGTAAAGACAATCCTGAAGTATTTGAGAAATACTAAGGATCAGTGGCTCATTTATGAAGATGCTGACTTAAAACTTATGGGATATACTGATTCTAGTTTTCAATCAGATCACGATGATAGTAAGAGTATGTCAGGTTATGTATTTATCCTGAACGATGAAGCAGTTTATTGAAAGAGTTTCAAGCAGCACGCTATGGCTGATTCTATGTACGAGATGGAATATATTGCGGCATCCGATATTGCAAAGAAAGTTGTATGGCTGCAAAAATTTATTGACGAGCTAGGAGTGGTACCCTCCTTGGATGGTTTGGTTCTACTTTACTGTGACAGCACTGGAGCCATAGCTCAAGCGAAGGAGCTGAAGGCACATTAGTGCACTAAGCATATTCTGCATTGCTACCATCTTGTATGAGAAATCACGGAGCGAGGTGACATCGACCTTTTAAAGATGATGGAAAGAAGAATATGGCCGACCCATTTACTAAAGCCCTTGAAATCAAAGAGTTTGATAATCACAAATGGAAGATGAGTATACGATACTGTTCTGAATGACTTTAGTCTAAGTTGGAGTTGTTGGAAAATATATCCTAAAGCCAATCATCTAGGTTGTAGATGGTTGAGCTGATTGTAAATATACTTGAATTATCATAGTAAATAAAATTATTATCTTGGCATTTTCATCACTTTTGTATATCTTTCTATAATGAACTCTTCTGTGTTAAAGTCCTTAGGACTATTTTGACTCGACAAAGAAGAATTTATCATTTAGTCCTTAAATTTGTTCACGATCAAATGATACATTGTTACCTAAGATGACAACATATCGAGTGTAGGTATTTATGTGCCATATGTGTTGGTTATCCTCTTAACCAAGAAGTATGATATATTGGTATGACATGCAGGTGAAGTATAGGGGTACATTTCACTGAACGTGATCTAATTGTGGAGTTCTCTGCTATCAAGAGTTGCTCGTAAAGGATATGGGTATAAGTATCCCTTAGATCTGAGATCATCATGATGGCTTGCAAGCAACTCATTGTATTTAGGTATCGAACTACTTAAATTTTTAATTCAGTGATAAAAGGCTACTAGGTGCAATTAAATACTTATGAAATCGGTATGTGAGTCAAGATGGGATTGATCCCTCCAAGTGTTGGAGCAAGTGCATTACTGTATTTTAATTTAGCAAAACCTTGATCGGGATGGTCCATTCGATGGACACTAAATTTTGAAATACAATGTGGATGATTTTTAGGATTGGTAGTAAACCCTAGATCAATCTTTAAGCATTGAGGTCAAGGGGATGAATTATACGATAATCATATGCCACAGGTTCGTTGATGTTGCATTGCAACTATTCGACCTATCCGGACGTCGGGTACTATTATTAGATGGTCACATCAATTGGTATAGAAAATTAATTTCTATGCTATGGATTTAAGATTCGAACCTATGGAGTCATACATAATAAGAGTTTCTATCTGATCTGATGGCTGATCAAAAATTTCAATGGTCTGGGATTTTGTGGTCAAGAGTCCTATTGGACTGGGATTCTATGATCAGGAGTTCCACTGGACTAAAACTCTATCTTTGTGAATTTCATTAGACTGAAACTCTGAGTTCTAATTGTTTAAAACTCTATGATCAAGAGTTCCACTGGTCTGGAACTTTATGATTGCGAGTTTCATTCATTTGGGATACTAAGTTCAAGAGTCCAATTGGTTTGAGATTCTTCGATCAAGAGTTTCATATTGATGGGACTCTATTGCTCAAACACTCATCTGATTGAAACTTTGTATATTATTGGAGGATCAATTAATAATTAGATTGCTGATTAGCTCAATTTGATTGAGCGATGAGGATTTGATCAAATCTGATTGAATTTGATTTGATTGAGTTTGACCCAATCAGGTCATTAGATGACCTAATCGCTATAGGAGATTCGATCCTAATTTGATCAGAACCTGGACCTAATTAATTTTTAATTTAATTAAAAATTTATTGGATTAGGTTAAGTCTAATTTGATTAGATTTGATCTAGTCTAATTAGGTCTGAAAAATTGGTTTAATTGAAACCAATTTGGACCAATTCAAATTGAGTTTGAATTTTAAATGTGCTTTCTCCCTGCGCCACCTCATTTTTGACCCACACATCTTTTGTTTTTGCGTGAGAGTTTCTCACGCCTAGAAGTGTTGTGCACCTCCTATCCTTTCTCTTTTTGACCTGATCCAAGTGTTGGACCGATTCAACCAAAATTGAATTTCGAATTCAATTGATGGTTGGTTTGGTTGAAACCTCCTAAACCTCTCATCCTTATCCGCTTCTCCATGCACCTTATGGCATTATCACACATTATTATGCATTTCAGAGTGTGGACGCATAGAAGGAGAGTTCTTCTACGTGTCAATCACCCTGGGATGGGTGTTGAAAGTGGATAAGGCTTCCACTTGAATTCAAAATTCAAGTGGAAACCTCTCAACCATCTTATCTCATCCACACGCAAAACCCATCGAAGATGCCCATTTAAATATGGATTTTATGTGGGCATGTGTAGGTTTACATGAGTGATCTAAAAAGTGCGTGGAGGCTTTCCGAGAGATAGAAAATTAGAGAAGGAAACTTGTCCTTGGGCATGAAAAACTCCAGAGGAAGAGAAAGGTTCTCTTACGCTAACCTTTTTTTTCTCACCCATTCTTATAATTTTTCCTTATTGGTCACCCATCTAAAAAATGTTTTAATGTAGGTGTTCAATAGAGGGAGAGTTGGTCTATCCATGAAAAATTGTTTCATGAGAAAATTCCAAAGAGAGAGAGCATGAGAGGGTTTCTAGGCATCCAAATTTTTTTGGTGTGTGAAACCCTAGGGTTTAGACCTTGGGTTTGGGTGGAGAGGTTGAGCGCCGTGAGTGCCCGATCACCACCAAATTTTTACCACTACCATGTCATCCTTCGATGTATATCATCTAGTCTTCTGGAGTATCTAGGAAATTGAGAAGAAAGCGGTCGATCGAATCGATCAAAATTAGCCTTCAAAGGCTTCCGCGAGGAGCTAGCACTTTGGTGGAGCTAGTCGGGACCAGGAGCTTCATATGGATTGTCTCTAGATGTCGGACAAGTGTGTGGCTGCAGTGCGACATCATGGACTTCCTTCTATGGATTTGGATCATGGAGATCATCTATCCGCGCATAGGTATTGTGTTCTGAATATAAGTCGATCAATGAATATGATTTATTGATCGATCGTATTTAAATTTTCTATAATATATTAGCATGCCTAAATCTTGAGTAGGATTTTATGATTTGATCATAGCATACATAGAATTAATAGTAGATTAATAAAATTTTTGAAAATGCATGCTTTAATGCTACTCGATTTCCAACACCAAATTCATCCAATCAAAGCAATCCAATGATCCACATTGATCTCGACTGTGATTAGACTTGTAACAATGGATTCTTAGATTTTTTCGAGCATTTGATCAAAATCTAACGGCCAGGTTTCACCCAGACTCATAGAACATGTCTAGCAATGTTTTAAGTCGATTTTCTCTGGGATTTCTTTCATAAACGCCAATCAAACTCTATTTTAGTCCTACATTGCCTAGAAGCGAAGGTTCTAACCCTCCTAACTCTATTTAAAGGACACTAAGTCATCAAATCAAGTCATCTTCGATCATGGAAAGATGATAGTATAGGGTAGAACCATGCTTGAGATTCATGGTTGCTTCGAGGTAGACGGTGCCGAGAGGAAGAGCGGGTCTTCTATACCATCTCAATGCCAATGCCGATCTAAGATCAAAGATTAGTTTATTTTTAATTTTTAATTTTTTAATTTTTTAAATTTTATGTATTTAAATTATAAACTTTTAATTAATGTAAATTTTATTTTTTAACTTTTTAAATTTTAGCTTTTTATTTTTATTATAAATTTAATTTTATTGCTCTTTAATTTTATTACAAGTAGATGCTAAGATCTAGGTAGTAGATCTTAGTATCAAAATTTATTTTTATGCTATTTTAATTTATGCTATTTATTTTTATTATAATTTTAAATTCTATTTTTTAATTTTAATTTTATTTTAATTTTTTTAAATAAAAATTAAAGATTTTAAAACTAAAATACTGTCTTCTCTGTGAATTCGATCCGACTCACTACTATTTATGTATTTTTAATTATTTTGAAAAGTCAGAATTAAACTGATAAATATGGTATCCTAACAATAACATCGTGCTCTTATCATTTATATATTTTCTACTGATTTAGCCTTTACTGATATTAAGAAAGTCAATCTCCATACTACTACTAATAAAGTTAATCTTCATACTATGTCTGAAATAGAATTCTATACTGGATTACTCATTTATTGTGCTACATTACATAATTTTAACACTATGTAGGCATATTTATATACTTTCTGAGTTAAGTAACCATACTGCATTGCCCCTGTTAATTATGCATCATTCGCTTTTGATACTGCGATATCCTTTTATGATACTACATTACTTTCTTTTGATATTGCAATATATTCTTTTTATACTATATTAGTTACTTTTGATACTATGATAGCTCTTTCTATAATACAAATGTATCATGAATCTTTTATAATTCTTTTAATAAAAAAGAAGCAACTTATTTTAGAATGCTAAGAATGAGTACTAGTGGTACTCACAAACGTTATTCCATCATTTTCTCTATAAGTCAGTACCAATTAGAAATGAGGATCATGACAATATGAATGATCTCGATGACAATGCCACTGGTGTCAAGACAACAATTACATGAAGGGGGTTGATCAAAGAAGAGGGTCAACACTTTCGTAATGCCGAATACTTTAGGACAACTATTAAAGATTATTTTATCGTACACAATCGTGACTATATCTTCAAAAAGAATGATTCTATGAAGATTGTAGCTAAGTGTTTGATGGAATTTTGCCCTTGGCGCATCTATGCTGTTGAATCAAAAAGAAAGGAGACATTCTCCATTAACAAGTATAACCTCATGTATGTAACAATGATCTCAGCACTAGGAGTCATCCTAAGATCACATCTTCTTGGTTTGCTAAAAAAGTCAAGAAGAAGCTATGATCCATGCCTTGCTATAGGCCTGTCGAAATTGTGTCCAATATCCATGAAAAATATGGCGTGTTGCTCAAGTACTATCAAGCATGGCATGAGAAGAAAATGATCATGCATGAGATTTGTGGTCTCAATCATCTATCGTATGATAAGCTTAAGTCTTATTGTAGAGCCCTCAAGTTAGTGAACCTGGGAACCATCGTAGATGATGAAATTTTTGAAGATACAAGAAGATTTCATCATATTTTCATCAGCCTTAGAGCGTGCATCATGGGATTTTATGCTGGATGTAGGTCTATGATCTTCATAGATGGCACCCATATTAAACATAAGTACCAAGGCTGCCTCTTGAGTGCCACCATAAAAGATGCAAATAATGGTATTTTCACCATCGGCTTTGCCATCGTCCAACAAGAAAATAATGAGAGCTGGTGGTGATTTTATGAAAAGCAATGATGTATCCTCTCCTACCCGAATAGCTCATTAATCAAGCAATACATTTTTTACTCTAATCGTCAATCTGGTTGTATCAAAATAGTTGAGGATTGGTTTTTAGAATGTCACTATACTTATTATCTACGATATCTTATGGATAACTTTAGGAAGTAGGTACTCATTATTTTGTTGCATGATATGTCCTTAAGATATTCTAGATACTTTATTGTATGCACTTGGTACTGCACAATAGATTTTTGAAATATTCTTAGGATATTCTGGATACTTTATTATATGCACTTAGTACTGTACAATAGTTTTTGATACGTCTTTAAGATGTTTTGGATACTTTATTATATGCACTTAGTACTGCATAATAGATTTTGATATGTCTTTAGGTATTCTAGATACTTTATTGTATGTACTTAGTACTGCATAATAGATTTTTGATACGTTCTTAGGGTGTTCTGGATATTTTATTATATAAAGTATCAACTTAATACTGCACAATAGATTTTTGATACATTCTTAGGATATTTTGGATACTTTATTGTATGTATTTAGTACTACACAATAGGAAATGGCACACATCTTTACACATAAAAGATGAATTTAGTACTACAATATTAGTTATTGATATGTCGTTAGGGTGTTCTAAATACTTTATTATATATATTTAGTACTGCACAATAAGTTTTTGATACATCCTTAGGATATTCTAGATATTTTATTATATGCAGTTAATACTGTATAATAGATTTTTGATACATTCTCAGTTAAGAAAAATCAATAATTTTCATCATAGGATCGTTCAGATTCGATCAGATTTGTAAGAATATTTTAAAAATTTTTCTAATAAATTCTAATTAGATCTGAAAGTTTTCAGATCTGATATTAAAAACTAATATAAAATAAAATAGGAATAATAATTGTTACCTTTAGGATAAACTGCTTTTATCCTATCGATGATCTGCTGAAGCCCATGGTTCTCGATCTAGACATGCAAGCATCTGACCTCTACCAGAGTCCACTCAAGTAGGATCTAGACGTGATCTTCTTCTAGATCTGATTTCTAAAAATTAAATTTAGATGTAATTCTTATAGCCTTCAAAATGATTGATGAAGGCAGCGCTTGTCTCACGAACTTGTTGACTGTCTTTCTGACCTTTGCGTTAGCACTTGGTTCTTCCTGGCTAGATTCGACCAACCTCTTGGGCATGGAGAGGGGAGAGAGAGGACCAGAGGGAGGCATGGAAGAGAGGAGGGGCAGCCTTGCGGCATGGTGGATGGGTGCAATCATAAAACCCTAGGCACAGACAAGATTTAAATAGATCCTATTGCACCGTGCAGTGCCACATCACTTCGATCAGTCATATTGCTCGATTCAATCAGATCTTAATCTAACTGGAGTGATGTCACCTGATCCAATCAAGTTAGAGACCCCATAGACTCCTCATAGTTGGCACCAAACATGGATAAGGATGAATCAATTGGTGCCCAAGAGTCCATCTTCATCCAATAACCTTGGAGTCCCATCTGTATAGGACTCCTCCCTTTTCCCCATGTGTGCACGCCAACTAGGGGCATGCACACATATTTATGCATGGAAACCAAGTGGGCATGCACCCCAAGGAGATGTCCAAGGGGGGTGCATGCTCCTACCCCTTCTCTCCTACATTGGGACATCTTATGTCCCGACGGTGATAGAAAATGACAGATGGGGATAGGAATTAGTAGATATTGTCTTATTTCCATCTGATGGATTAAGATAATCCTCTTCTGATCTAGACAAATTCTAGTCAGTTAAGAACAAATCCATATTGGATTTCTTGGTAAGCCCAAATCAATTTGGCTCAGTCGAGATGAACCAGAAAGATTATAGAAGGAGAAAGTTAGGCTCAATCGTATGCTAGCATGATTTTCTTGAATCTAATTGGATCTAATCTAAATCAATCAAATTGGGTTAGCTTGATTGATCACATCCAAATCCAAATCCTTATTTGTATGATCCAGTTAGATTCAGTTTTGTATGGTAATGAGACATATCATGATCTCCATCATCAACATCATCAAAACATCTTTCGATGGATTAGAATTTTTTTGATTCATACAATTAGAATGATTGATCATCAAGATCATTCTAATTGCTCCCAAAATCCATTAGTGACACCTAGTAGTATATAGTGGCAATCCATCAGAACCAAAAGTGAACCTCTCGATGCAGCTACTTGTGTGATTAGATTCTTCTATCTTGAGCCCCAACAGAATTAGGGTTAAAGTGAACTTATCAAACCCAATATTCGTCATATGAGTTAATTATTCGATTCAAGTCCGATGTGAAATCCTAATAGAAACTCTTTCTATCATCTTCACACTGCTATGGCTATGAGCTTATAGACTCAATCTCATGATCATCATAGGGCTACTCCTCATCTACCAAGATAGATAGATCCTTTATTGATGCAATCCAATTTCTACAATGAACATTCTATAGCCAACATACACCTTAAGATTCTGAATGGCTAGAAGACCGAGTTATGATATGTCAAACTATAACACCCTTAAAGTGAACTGCCGATGCACCTCAGGTAAGAGAACTAGACACACCACTACAGCATCAAATCAATCATCGACGAGAAGATAAACTTTCTTATGACTATTCAAGATGGTCACGCTCAGTGCCCTCATTCTCTATGAGTACCTATACTCTCGTAACAGTATCACCACATTATAGACTCAAAACTCATCTATCATAAGAAAGCGATCGTACACCAACCTTCCAGATTGATAACTATTCTCATGATGATCCTATGGTTAGGAGCAGTTTATGAGTTAATTTTGAAAATTCATGTCTTAAATTTTCAACTCTTGAAAATATGAATTATCATTATCATTAACTCAAAGGATATATCATAGATACTTTAAATACATACTATAATCCTTTTATTAATTTATAGTCAAAATTATAAAATTGGCCCTAGAAGTATATTATAAGTGTCAGCCAATCTGGCTTCTAGGGCACATATCTAATAAACTCCCACTTGACCTAAAGCCAATTGGCTACAAATCTAAGTTCCATCTTTTCAAGGTGTCCTTCGATCTTCTATTATCCCAATGGCTTCGTTAGTGGGTTAGCCACATTGTCTACGGTGTCGATTCTCTTGATCTCGACGTATTCCTTCTCGAGGTAATCATGGATGAGGTGGAATTACCGCTCGATGTTCTTAAATTTTTGATGAGATCTTGGTTCTTTAGCTAAGGCTATGGGCCATTATTATTGCAGTACAAAGAAATGACATCCAATGGCATCACTCCGAGCTCTAAGGCAAACTTTTTATATCAGAATGTCTCCTTTGCAGCTTTTGATGCAGTGATATATTCTACTTTCATGGTGGAGTCTGCTATCATCATTTGCTTGAAACTCTTTCAGCTAACAGCACCACCATTGCATATAAATAGATTTTTAGATGTTGACTTTTGATCATCTATATCGGACATAAAGTCCGAGTCTGTATACCCCTAGACTTGAAGTTCTTCATTATCAAAGACTAGAAGTATATCCTTAGTCCTTCTCAAGTACTTAAGGATACACTTCATAGAAGTCCAGTGCTCTTCATCTGAATTCGACTGATACTAGCTCGTGATGCTCACAGCATGGGCGATATCAGGTTGTATACATAGCATGGCATACATGAGGCTCCCTATTGCTGAAGCATAAGGAATTTTGCTCATGCATTCAATCTCCTCAGGTATGCTAGAACACATCTTCTTGGATAGATGAATGCCATGTCTATAAGGTACTAGACCTCTTTTGAAGTTTTTCATGCTAAACCTCTTTAGTACCTCCTCTATGTACATCTTTTATGAAAGTCCTAGCATCCTATTCAGTCTATCTCTATAGATCTTAATTCCTAATATAAATGATGCTTCTCTTAGATCTTTCATAGAAATTTTTTTTGATAACCATATTTTGACTATGGTCAACATGAAAATATTATTTTCAATTAGGAAGATGTCATCCACGTACAGTACGAGAAAGATAATAGTACTTTCACTGATCTTTTTGAATACACACAGCTTCTTATTTTTGATAAAATTAAATGATTTGATCACATCATTAAAACGAGCATTCCAGCTCCGAGATGCTTGCTGAAGTCTATATATCGATCTTTGCAGCTTGCAGACCTTATGATCATTATCACTGGATGTGAAATCAAGTAGCTATTTCATATAAATATCTTTCTTAAGATATTCATTTAAGAATGCCATTTTCATATCCATCTACCATATTTCATAATCAAAATAGGCTATAACAGCAAACAATGTACGAATGGATTTAAGCATAGCTACTGATGAAAAGGTATCCTGATAGTCAATGCCTTCACATTGACTATATCCTTTTGCTACAAGTCTTGCTTTGAATGTCTCTACATTTTTATCGATATCTATCTTTCTCTTGAAGATCCATTTACATCCAATAGATACTATACCTTTAGGTGGATCTACCAAGGTCTAAACTTGGTTTGAGCGTATTGAATCAATTTCTGATCTCATTGCCTCTAACCATTTCTCGGAGTTGATATCTGATATCATCTCATCATTGGTCTTGGGATCATCACCATGAATCCTATTTTTCGTGAGAAATATTTTCTCAACATCCTCTAAAATAGTACTTAAGTACCTTTCAAGAGGATGAGAAACCCTAGTTGATTTTTAAGGTGGAGGAGATAGTGTTTGGAATGGCTTAATCTGATTGGCTTCCATAGGTTTCTTAGCTTATTGCTATTTGGAGACCTTCTCCTCGAGCTTGATCTATCTCCTGATGCCACCATCTTGAATAAACTATATTTTAAGAAAAATGGTATGTTGACTCACAATCATATTATGATCTTCTAAAAGATAGAAATAATATCCTAACGACTCTTTAGGATATTTATGAATTGAGCTCTAAAGGATCTAGACTCAAACTTGTTCGCCTGTTATTTCTTAATATGGGTCGGACAATCTCAAATTCTGAGGTAACTCAGACTTGGTTTCTTATTATGCCATATCTCATACAGTATGATAGAAATGATTTTAGAGGAAATTCTATTCCATAAATATATTACAGTCATTAGACCATGTCTCTAAAAAAAATTAGGAAGGTTCGTGAAGCTCATTATGGATTGAACCATATCTAATAGAGTTCGATTTCTCTATTTTGAAATTTTATTGAATTGAGGTATTCCAAGCAAAGTTTATTATAAGACTATGCCATTATCTTTGAGATAGTCCAAAAATTTTCGACTAAGATATTCACCTCCTCGATCTGATCAAAAAATCTTAATGAATTTTTTTGTTTATTTTTCTACTTTGAGTCTAAATTTTTTAAACTTTTTAAAGAGTTCAGACTTATGTTGCATCAAATATACATATCCATATCGAGATAAATCATCGATAAAGATGATGAAGTAGACATAATTGCCTCTGACCGGCACATCAAATGGATTGTACACATCTATGTATACCAGGGCAAGTAGGTCTATGGCTCTTTCTCTATGTCCTACAAAAGAAAGCTAATTGGTCATTTTGCTATGAAGGTATAATTCATAAATTAGATATGACTCAAAAATCAATGCACTCAATAGCCCAAATTTTTTTCAGTTTGTTAACCTTGTCTTTCGCTATATGATCTACCTAAGGTGCCATAGATTCCTATCATTTAGACTATCCCTAGGTCGCTTTGATTTTATAGCATTTATGTTTTCATCGATATTGAAAATAGAAATATCAATATGTAACTGGTAAAGACCATTAATAGAAAAATTACTTATAATTTTATTTCTTTTAAAAAAAATATTATAATGATCCTTAAGAAAACTTATTACATAGCCTTTCTGTGCTAAACAAGAAACAAAAATCAAATTCCTACTTGCTGCAGGCATATAAAAATAGTTTCTAAGTACTAAATCTAATCCTAATGATAGTCGAAGAGGATAGGTTCCCATGGCTACAGCAGCAACTCTTGCTCCATTCCTGATGTGCGGGATCATCTCACCATCCCTCAATCTCCTGCTTTCCTCAAGATCCTACATAGAAGTGCACAAGTGAGCACTAGAACCAAAGTCAAGCACCCAATTAGATGCAGAAGAAACCATTAGATTAGATTCAATAATGAGCATATCTCCAGAAGAACTTACCTCCTTTTTATTCTTCAGGCTAGCTAGATATAAAGTGTAGTTCCACTTCCAATGGTCGTCTGTATTACAATGGAAATATTTTTCTTTATTGGTGGCCTTCTTCTTTGGCTCTTTTTTCTTTTTCTTCCCTCCATCTATCTTCTATTTTTTCACAAACTTCTTCTTCTTTCCAAAAGACTTTCTTTTGGAGGAAGTCCACTCTATAAGAAGCACTGAGCCCTTTGAACCTTTTAAAGAAAGCTCAGCAGTAACCAGCATATTCATCAATTCTACCAAGGTACATTATAGCTTATGCATATGAAAGTTCATAATAAACTATCCATATGCATCAATCAAGGACTGCAAGATCACATCAATTTGCAAGTCCTTATCTAGCTTGACACCGAGCTTCTCAAGCTCTTCTAAGTCCTTAATCATCATTAGATAATGATCTTAGATCGACTGTCCATCACACATTTGAGCCTTAAAAAGTCTTCTTGTGACTTGATACTTGGCTGCATGACTCTCCTCACCAAACAACTATTGTAGGTGAGCCAACATTTGGCAAACAGTCTTGATGTTCTCATGTTGGCATTGAAGCTTATCAGATATCGAGCCCAACATATAGTACCTAGCTTTATTATCTTCGTCCATCCAGTTTTACAGAGACGCTCTTTATTTAGCAGATGGACGAGCTGGTAAGGTGGGAGGTCCTGAGTTAGCTTTTTAGAATCTAAAATAATTTTATAGTTTCAAAACCAATCCTTGTAATTGGGTCTGATCAGTCTGTGGGTGTCTAGGATACAGGCTAGTGGATTGGACGTAGATATTTTTCTGTAGAAAGTTAAAGTTTTTAGTTAGATTTTATAATTAGACTTGATCAATTTATTTAAAAATTTTATTTTTAAATAAATTAGGCCCCCACTATTTACTTGGATTCCTACACTCTCTTGGTAGAGATGTGAAAATCTCCACGATCAATTGATTTCTAGTGGGTGATGCAGTTCCATCGACTAGCTCACCACCTCACCTAATAGTTATTGGTGATGGATCAACCAATGAGTGGATAACTCTTATCTAATGATTCTCTAATCATGGTGCACCCAAATCAGGTCTCTAATTTATGAAGCTCACAATGTCCAGAATTTTGCTTCACTCTTTAGTTAAGTCAGATCCATCATTTGTATGAATTAGATTCTTAATTGGGTCTCTCACCATATCCAAAATATTGAGCCCAACCCATCCTCTAATCCATAGCATCCAATGCCTAATAGATATGGTTGTGTCTTCTCAGTGCAACTGAACCATTGTAACAATTGAGAATAATCAATCTCGAGAAAGGCCCGCACATCTATAATGGTGGAAGACTTATGACTTAATATTTTTTTAGAAAGATTTAATTTTGGTCTCTTTAAACTTAACTTAACTTAGTCATAATAATTATGACTAACCTAATGGCATGGGTTAGCTCGAATTGTTTGTCAGCTTAAATTAGAACTGGATCGATCTAAATGGCTAGGTAAGTGAGATTAGTGGAAGAGATATGCCATTAACTTGACAAGAATACATTTAGATCGAGTAGCTTTCAATTAAAAACTAATCAATCATATATGCTAAACTTACCTTAGACACCAAATTGTCGAACTAGAACCAATTGGGTTAGCCTACAATCCAAGCTCGAACCACGAAGCTAAATTAGATCTTGACTTGATCGACCACATATGACTGTGAGTCGATCTTGATCTAGACTTAATTCTATTAGACTGATCAATTCTAAGCACTCTTGATTCCACCTAACCAACTCTTGATTTGGTTTGATCAACCGTTAGACTTAATTGAGCTACCCAAACCTAAACCCAAATTTATGAAGGTGTCTTAGATTTAAAAATTCATAATTTTTATACCTAATTGGTTTGACAATCTTAATTCTTAATTAAGTTTGGATTTATAAATAGAAACATGCCAAAAATCCTAGGGTTTTAGGATCTAGAATTTTATAAAAAAGTAAGTTTTTGGTTTCTGATTAAGGACAAACGTACAGCACCCCTACATGCCATAAGATCATCCCATCAAATGAAAAGAGAGAGCCTTTAAACCCTTCTTATTCTTATGATCGGACAGCCAAGGGGAATGCCTTAATTAGAGACAATCACCACACTACAAAATAATAAGATCAACAATATATATCTCACATAAAATCGTAGATCTAATCATACATGTTCTATATACATCTCATGTATCAATCATTAAATCATAAATGTATGCTTTCAGATCTAATATATGACATATAATATCTAAAAAATAAGATTTTAAATTGATCACATCAAATAAAATTTATTCTAGATAATTCATAGAACTATTCTACAACTAATTTAGGCATGCATCTATTATATCTCATACGAATAATTAAATATTTAATTTTCTATTTTTTAAATCTGATTATAATATTTATAACATCAAAAAAATCAAAATAAAAAAAATCTAAAGTTATATTTAATTATATTAAAAAGGAAAAAACTACACTAGACTACACAGAGCACTCTACACCTAGTCTAGACATATATCTCATACATCATTGATATGAATCTAAAATTTTTAATATTCAAATTTTAGATCTAATCACATCTAATGTGATATTTAAAATTTTTTAATATTAGATTAAAAATAAAATTAAATTAGATCTAAAATAGATCTGAAGAACTGCTAATCCAGCTCTGATATCAGTTGAAGAAAAATCGATATTTTTCATCATAGGATTGTTCAAATCCGATCAGATTTGTAAAGATATTTTCAAAATTTTTCTAACAAATTCTAATTAGATTTGAGAGTGCTTAGATATGATATTAAAAAATAATATAAAATAAAATAAAAATAATAATTATTATCTTTAGGATAAACTACTTTTATCCTATCGATGATCTGCTGAAGCCTGGGGTTCTTGATCTAGCCACTCAAGTGCCTGGCTTCTATAGAAGTCCACTTTATAGGATCTATATGTGATCTTCTTTTGGATCTAATTTCTAAAAATTAGATTTGGATCTGATCATAGCCTTCGAAATAATCGATGAAGGCAGTGCACTCATCTCACGAACTTGTTGACTATCTTCCTGACCTTTGCACCAGCACTTGGTTCTTCCTTGTTGGATTCGTCCAACCTCTTGGATGTGGAGGGGAGAGAGAAAGGACTAGAGGGAGCCATGGAAGAGAGGAGGGGCAGTCTTGCAGCATGGTGGATGGGTGCAATCATAAAACCCTAGGCGCAGACAAGATTTAAATAGACCTTGCTGCGCCATGCAGTGCCACATCACATTGACCGAACATATTGCTCGATTCAATCAGATCTTAATCCGATTGGTGGAGTGATGTCACTTGATCCAATTAGGTTAGAGACCCCATAGACTCCCCATAGTTGGTGCCAAACACGGATAAGGATGAATTAATTGGTGCCCAAGAGTCTATCTTCATCAAACAACCTTGGAGTCCCATCTATATGGGACTCCTCCCTTTTCCTCATGTGTGCATGCCAACTAGGGGCATGCGCACATATTTGTACATGGAAACCAAGTGGGTGTGCGCCCCAAGGAGATGTCCAAAGGGGGCGCCTGCTCTTACTCTTCTTTCCTGCATTGGGACATCTTATGTCCCGATAGTGATAGAAAATGATAGGTGGCGATAGAAATTAGCAGGTATTATCTTATTTCCATTTGATGGATTAAGATAATTCTTTTCTGATTTGGATAAGTTTCAGTCAGTTAAGGATAAACCCATACAAGATTTCTTAGTAAGCCCAAACCAATTTGGCTCAGCCGAGATGAATTAGAAAGACTACAGAAGGAAAAAGTTAGGCTCAATCGTGTGCTAGCATGATTTTGTTGAATTTAATTAGATCTAATCAAAATCAATCGAATTGGATTAGCTCGATTGATCACATCCAAATCCAAATCCTTGTTTGTGTGACCCAGTTAGATTCAGTTTTGTATGATAATGAGATATGTCACGATCTCCATCATCGACATCATCGAAATACCTTTTGATGGACTAAAACTTTTTTAATTCATATAATTAGAATGATCGATCATCAAGATCATTCTAATTGCTCTCAAAATCCACTAGTGATATCTAGTAGTATATGGTGGCAATCTATCAGAATCAAAAGTGAACCTCTCGGTGTAGCTACTTGTGTGATTAGGTTCTTCTATCTTGAGCTCCGATAGGATTAGGGTTAAGGTAAACTTGTCAAACCTAATATCCGTCATATGAGTTAATCATTCAATTCGAGTCTAATGTGAAATTTTAATAGAAACTCTTTCTATCATCTTCATACTGTCATGGCCATGGACTTATGGACTCAATCTCATGATCATCATAGGACTACTCCTCATCTATCAAGATAGATAGATCTCTTATTGGTGCAATCTAATTTCTATAATAAATATGCTATAGCCAACATACACCTCAAGGTTTCAAATAGCTAGGAGATCGAGTTATGATGTAGTCAAACTATAACACCCTTAAAGTAAACTATCGATGCACCTCAGGTCAAAGAGACACACCACTGTAGCATTAAATCAGTCATCAATGAGAATGTAGACTCTCTTATGACTGTTTGAGGTGATCACGCTTAGTAGTCTCATTTTCTAACGAGTACCTGTACTCTCGCTCTAGTGTCACCATATCGTAGACTCAAAACTCATCTATTCTAAAGAAGCGATCGTACACCAACCTTTCAGATCAATTACTATCCTTGTGATGATCCTACGGTCAGAAGCAGTTTATGAGTTATTATAAAAATTTATGTCTTAAATTTTTAACTCTTGAAAATATGAATTGTCATTATCATTAACACAAAGGATGTATCACAGACACTTTAAATACACACTGCAATAGAAAATAATTTTTTTAGTAATTTATAGTCAAAATTATAAAATTATCCCTAGAAGTGTATTACAAGTATCAGCTAATTTAGCTTCTAGGACATACATCTAATACTTAGAAGATTTTGAATACTTTATTGTATGTACTTAGTACTGCATAATAAGTTTTTGATATATTTTTAGGTGCTCTGGATACTTTGTTATGTGGATTTAGTACTGTATAATAGAAAATGGCATACACCATTGGCATGTGGAAGATATTTCTAATATATATTTATTGACACCACTTTTAGTTATTGACCAAATATCTAGCATTACACAAAAAAAAATTGGTATCTCATTTTCAAGCCTTTCGTGTATGCTGCAATGTGAATAGAGTTCGAATGACATTTTCATGACATAGTCTCTAAGATGCCATTAGCCAAGGATTGGATCTTAAGTACTCAGCCTGCACAATGGGCTAATGCATTTTTCATAGGTTGTAGGTGGGGAGTGATGGACAATAACTTGGTAGAGTTTTTGAACTAATGGATCTTAGTTATGAGGTTCCTTCTTATCACATCTTTGGTGGACCACATAAGATCATAAATTATAAAAATGCATCATCAGAAGCACGAGCAAAGAGCAAAATGTCACGATCATCTTTTCCCCAGACAACAGAGGAGGCTTCAAAAGAACCATCGAGAGGGCCGCATGTTAAGCCTTCATGTGGTAAGTAGAACAAAGTATGAGGTGTTGGATGGGAAAGAATGACATGCAATTGATTTATTGAACAAAACATGGACTTGAAAGAAATGGCAATTGAAAATGATCCCTTGCAAGCATGCTTGCGCATCCATTGAAGAAAAGGATGACACTCTCCACTCTTATTATGATGACTTTTTTACCATTGAGATGCACCAACTTACAGATAGAAAAATCATCAATCCTGACCCCACTACTGAGATGTCATCTACCGTCATCCCAGTGCAAGTGATCAATATCATAACATCTATGACTATGCCACGGACAAGCCATCCTAGGACTAGGAGGTTTCCATCTCAAGTTAATACGTGTCCAACTAGATGCAGATGTTGTCATCAAACCTGCTACAATTAGCGCACATGCATGGAGAGAATCTCTTAGGATCTTAAAAATTTTATTTTATTTTGGGGTTATATTTTGGGTCTTATTTTGGGATATCAACCGCATTGGATACTTATTTTATCATGGTGATACTTTTGGATATTGATCCTATGTTATTACCATACAATGTAGTTGGTGATACTTTTAGATATTATGCAATTGGCTAACTATACTTTTATGAATGATCCTAAAACTATGTTATTACATTATGATACTGTACTCTATAATTGGCTATACTTTTGAATACTGTAATTGACTAACTATCTTTATCTGCATGATATTGATACCATGTTATTAAATTATGATACTATATTTTGTAATTAGTGATATTTTTCAAATGACCAGCTATTGTTTTCTTATTATACCATAATGTAGGTATTCGATACTATGTTGTTGCCTTATATTACTATAATGAAGGCATTTTATACTATTTTGGTGAATTATTCTATAATTATGTTAAAAACTCTAGTTATTACTTTATTTGCCTTATTTGTCTAATATGATTAATATTTTCTTTCAGTATTTCATTGTCCTACAATAATGATGATTGTAATAAACGGAAGAGGGGTAGGATGCCAAGAGTGTATAAGGCAACAAGGAGTGCTAGGATCACTATTTGAATGGCTATGTATTAATAATTATTTTATAATTTTATTATACCATTAATAATACTCTATTATGGAAGAAATTTTGATGGTTGTGCCGTTAACGAACTTTTATGTATGCTTGTGATCGTAATATGCATCCTTGTACTAGTAATAATCCTTTTATAATATTTCTAGTGTAATATGATTTTGACTTAGTATTGTATGATTTATGATTAAGAAAGTATGTTTCATCCACTATGCAGCATGGTTTATGATCAAGAAAGTATAAAGTGTGTCATCGAGCCAAACATCATTCCGTAACATCCAAGAATATTAGCAAAATATAATGGTTGAGTCGAAATATCACATATAGTAATATTAAAATATAGTATTATTTTATGATAGCATAATATTATATTATAATAGTATAGTATTATTTTATAATAGTATAGTATTATATTATAATAGTATAGTGTTACTTCATCTAATAGCATAGCATTAAGTTAGAATTATCTAAGTGCGTTAATGGTGTATCTCAACTTATACTTGAAGAGCATTGTCGAACATTTTATAGTGGCTAAATAGGCCATGCATCCCTTCCTTATGATTTGCATAGCCTGCAATACTGACACTAATTGTGGAGGGGCAGTACCTTTGCTTTTGATAAAATAAATTTCTGGTTGACTTGGAATTTGAAAAATAACATTCTTTTCATAACAATCTACTAAAACATAATAAACAGCTAACCAATCCATCCCTAATATAACATTAAAATCTTGCATATCCAATACTGTTAAATCTATTAATAATTCTATATCTCCTATTCTGATTACGCATGACTTGCAAATATAGGTAGCAATCAAGGTACTTCTAACTATGGTGCTAACATACAATTCAACATCTAAAGACTAGCTCGTAGAATAATTTATGCTTTTTAACATAATTGGCATATATAAAGAAATGAGTAGCACTCGGATCAAATAATACATATGCATAGGCTGAAGAAACTGGAATGGTACCTATCACCACCGCATTAGGAGCTTGCACATCCTATTGGGTTATTGCATAAACCCTTTCTGGAGTGCTAGACTTTTGTGGCGCTTGCTTGCTTTGGCTCCTAAGATAAAGTCACCGCACTATAGATGTTTGACTCATCTGATTGGATTGAGTAGGTTGATTCTCCTTCTTGAAAGGATAATTAGTCATCTTGTGGTTTAATTGGTTACATCTTAAATAAGCTCCACTAATCCAATGATAATGTTGTTCTCTATGACTCCCTCCACAACTAGGGCATCACATTCCTCTATTCGGTTGAATATTAACCATATGGTATTGAGTTTTCCTTCTCTTAAATTGACTTGCAGGATTTTGACTTGCACAAGAAATAATTGGGAAGGATCTTTTTTTCTTATTCAAGTTTCAATCTCTATCCTTCCGCATCTCATTAAGATCATTCTCCATCAGTAATGCCTTACCACTGATTCATAGGTAGTCAGCTCAAATGCATTCACCAATTATCTAACTCGAGGCCTTATTCCCACTATGAAGCACCAAATTCAACTTTGCTTATCAGCTACCATTGTAGGGGCGAACTTGGCCAAATGGGTAAATTCAGCCTCATACTGGATCATAGATATGTTTCTCTGCTCTAGCTTAATAAAATCACTTTTCATTTGAATTTGGACACTCTTGAAAAAGTATTTGGTGTAGAAAACTTCTTTGAATACCTTTCAAGTAATAGCCACATTAGGTCCACATCTGCATTCTTCTGACAACCACCAATCATATGCACTTTCTTGGAGGAGATAATAAGCATAATTGACCTTTTCTTTCTCAATGCATCTATGAACTTTAAAAGCCTTCTCAATTTTTGTTAACCATTTCTCTACCTCCAATGGATTGGTTCTCCTAGAAAATGGTGGCGAAGCTATAACTTCAAAATCAACAAAACTATCAGATCCTCTTGGTCTATATGATGTCGGTTGATTTTGTTGTAGTTGTAGATTCTATTGTTCTAGCTTTGATTATTTCTGTTGTTGCATATATAACTGCTGTTGTTGCATTTGCACTACCTCTGAAAGGATACGTATTAATCAAACTAATTTCTCTTAAGTACTTCTGGTAGAACCTCATGGATTAGATAAATCAATCGAATCCTTCTATTGGCAAGTGCCACCACCACGTGAACTCTCACCAATTTGATTAACTTTCTCATGATGTTCCATTATGATATAATAAACAATAATAATAGAGATTTATAAATTTTTAGGTAGCTGAGATAATAGGTAATATTACTATGTTAAAATCTTAAATTTACTATCCTAACTACCAAGCCAACTCTAACTATTTACCCCACCTATGCTCATCCTAGGATTTATTCCTAAAGTTCTAAACTTATGCTCCGATATCACTATAACTGTCATGCTCTGATCTCAAATTTAGAAATTTTGGACGTGAACAGCTATCGCATACATATAGAGAACTATCCTCATAGGCATGCAAGGCACATAACCTATCAAAAATTCATTACTAAACTAATACAGTGATAATCATGATATAAGATCCATTAACTCAAATTCTAAAATAAAATTTTTATAGTTATCATACACATCTAATTTTAGTCTGATAATTTACACATTTTTACAAAAAGATGGTATAAAGAGGCTTTCAAAAAATTTTAAAAGGATGGTCTACAAAATTTGAAAGGTTAGTCTGAGATGACTAACTATATCCTCACTCTAATCTCATATTCCAACCTCTATCCATCCTCATTAAGCTTGTGGCTCTATAAAAATATAGGAATTATAATAATGAGCTAATAGCCTGGTAAGTAACCAAGACATAATCAAAGAAATCAAGTTGCTAAAGTCAAATAAATTTTTAATATAAAAACTAGTGAATAATATAACATTTATAATTAGATTCAAACTTTTAGTTTTATAACATAGATATAACTATGCAACACATTACATCAAAATTTTTGATAATTTCATAAGAGCGTATTTTTCAAAAGTATTATATTAACTCATTAGTCTATATGACTATGGCCACATCCCTATGACAAGACCTATAGTCTTACATTTAATCCCTACAGAGTAGGTTCATAATACCATATTTAACCCCTATGGAGTGGGTCCATAATATAAAGTTTTAGAATAGTCCATATCAATTGTTAACGTACAACCCTCGTATGGCAGGATCTAAAACATAGGTAGATTAAAAGTTTAATATATACATAAATTTAATTCAAACAATTATTACTATAACATATATAAGTTGCAATATATATAAAATTTTGAATCACTATATAAAATTCATAAAAGTGATTAATCATCAAATTTTTGATGAACCATATGCAACATATTTTTCTAGATCAATGTATTTACAATTACCATATCAAGTTTCTCTAAAATTCTAACAACTAGGAATCATTTTAATAAACCTATAATTATTAATTGCTAAAATACTATGAATATTCAATACTTGAAATTGTTAGATATATGTGCCCTAGAAGCCAGAATTGACTGACACTTGAATACACTTCTAGGGGCAAAATTATAATTTTAACTAAAATCAATAAATGGATTATTTTCTATCACATATGTGTATTTAGTGTCTGTGATACATCCTTTGAGTTAATGGCAATGATAATTCATATTTTCAAGAGTTGAAAATTTAAGACATGAATAATCATTATTAACTCATAAATTGCTCCCGACCATAGGATCATCACGAGGATGGTGATTGATCCAGAAGGTTGGTGTACAATCGCTTCTCTTTAGTAGATGAGTCTTGAGTCTACGGTGTGGAGACACCGGAGCGAGAGTACAGGTACTCGTTAGAGAACGAGGGCACTGAGCGTGACCACCTCGAGTAGTCATTAGGGAGTCTACCTTCTCGTCAATGACTGACTCGATGCTGCAGTAGTGTGTCTGGTTCTTTGACCTGAGGTGCATCGGCAGTTCACCTTGAGGGTGTTATAGTTTGACTACACCATTACTCGGTCTCCTAGCCATATGGAACCCTGAGGTGTATGTTGGCTATGACATGTTCATTGTAGGAACTGGATTGCATCAAGATGGAATCTATCTACCTCGGTGGTAGAGGAGCAGCCCTATGATGATCATGAGAATCAAGTCCAGAAATCCATGGCCATGGTAGAGTGAAATAATAGAAAGAGTTTCTATTTAGATTTTCACATTGGACTTGAATCGAATGATTACATCATATGACAGAGACTAGGGTTTGACGAGTTTACCTTAACCCTAATCTGATCGGGGCTCAAGATAGAAGAACTTAATCACACAGGTAGCTGCACCAAGAGGTTCACATTCAGCTCTGATGGGTTGCCACCATATACTGCTAGGTGTCACTGGTGGATTTTGGGAGCAATTAGAATGATTTAGATGATCGATCATTCTAGCTGTTCGAATCAGAAGAGTTCTGATCCATCGAAAGGAGTTTCGATGATGTCGATGATAGAGATCATGACATATCCCATTACCATACAGAACTGAACCTAACTGGGTCACACAAACAAGGGTTTGAATCTGGTGATCATCAATTGAACTGATCTAGTTCAATTGATCTGAATGAGATTCAATTAGGTTCAAGGAAATCGTGCTAGCACTCGATTGAACCTAACGTTCTTCTTTTGCTATCATAAATAAGTTGTCCTGTCTGAGCCAAAGGAGTTTGTGCTCAATCAGAGGCCTTCATATGGTCTGACTGGAGGTTGTCCAAGTCAGAAAAGGTTGTCTTATTTGTAAGACATTACCTGCCATTTTTGGTCACCTGCCATTTCTTGTTCTTTGACTTTGGTCAAAAGTCTACCTTTGACTGGTCAAACGTTGACCATTGACACTTTGACTTTTGACCACATGTCATGCACCTATTGGAGAGCTGGTGGGGGCCTGTCCCCCTGCCAGAACCTGGCAAGGAGGAGGGCGCACGCCAAGGGTGGCGTGAGCCCAAGTTTGGAGGCGCCTAGGAGTCCTTGTTGGACAAGGACTCCACCTCTCTTTTGGATTCCAATTAGAGTTCTTCTAAGAACCAACTTTGACTGGTCTTAGGCGCCCTCTAAGTAGGAATCCAGGGGTCTCTATTCCCACCAATCAGATTTAGATCTGATTTCACAAAGGGTTGTGATTGGTTGGGAGGAAGAGGAGTTGGATCACGCTTAGTCTATAAATAAGGACCCTGCGCCCAACTCAGTTTGAGATTCAATTGAGAATTGAAAACCCCCATGCCCCAAGGCTGCCTCTCCCCTCCTCCTCCATGCCAAAGCTTCTTCTCCTTCTCCTCTCCACGTCCAAAAGAGTTTTGGACCTTGGTTGGTGCGATCCAGATCAAAGAAAGGCGATCAAAAGTAAGAAGGCTGCACTGCTGCAAAAGGACGACTGCTGATCTTCAAAAGGAGTTTTGAAGATCCTCCAGATCAGATCCAGATCTGATTTTTGGAGGTGTGATAGAGAAGAAGAGGATCTCCAGATCCAGCCCGAGTGGATACCGGTAGAGGCCAGGCGCTTGCGTGGCTAGATCCAGAACCTTCCGCTGCAAATAGGATCATCAACAGGGTAATAGGATTACCCAAATCAGGTAAATTAAATTTGATTTAATTTATCTTTTATTTTATTTTATTTATTAAAATAATAAGAATCAGATCTGAAATATATCAAGATCTGATTAGGATCAAGAGAAAAATTTTTGAAAATATATCTCTTGATCTGATCAGATCTGAACGAACCTGGTCCGAGAAATCAGGATTTCCCTTCAACTGGTATCAGAGCCATGGTTCTAAAATTATTTAGATCTGATTTTAAATTTATTTTAATTAGAAAATAAGTGATTTTAGATGTCACATGAGATGTGATCAGATCTGAAATCAGAAAAAATTAAAATTAAATGATTTGGATCTAAGATTAGAAGATATGCATGACTAGTTCTAGAATAGAATAGTTCTATAGAATAGTCTTGCATGTTCTTGATTTAATCTGATTAAATCATATTTTAGATCTTTTTATTTACTATTTTTTGATATTATAAGTGTTATAATAACATCTGAAAAATAGCAAATAAAAATTATTTAATTTTTGAATATCATATGAGATATGATTGATGCATGTCTAGACTAGTTGTAGAATAGTTCTACATAATTATCTAGATTAGAATTTATTTTGATTAGATCAATTTAAATCTAATTTTTTAGATTATTATGAGATAATTTAGATCTAAAAATATGCATGATTATGATACATGAGATGTATGCAAAATATGCCATGATTAGATCTAATTTGTATATGAGATATATGATATAGATCTATAAACTTGTTTTGTAGTATTGACATGTTCCTGATTAAGGCGTTCCTCTTGGCCGTCCGGTCATAAGAATGAAGAAGGGTTTAAAGGCCCTCTCTTCCCATTCGATGGGGTGTTCTTATGATGTGTAGGGGTGCTGCGTGTTCGTCCTTAATCAGAAACCCAAAACTTACTTTCTGCAAAACCCTAGATCCTGAAACCCTAGGATTTATTGTGCATATTTTGTTTATGAACCCTACTTAATTAAGAATTAAGTTTATGGAATATTAATTAGGTCTAAAATTGAGAATTTCAGATCTAAGACATATTCATAATACTGGGTTCGGGCTTGGGTAGCTCAATTAGGTCTAAGCGGTTGATCAAACCGAATCAAGAGTTGGTTAGATGGGATCAACAATGCTTAAATTGACCAGCCTAATAGGATTAAGTCTGGGTCAAGATCGAGTCACGATCAAGCAAGACCTAATTAGGCTCAGAGGTTAGAGTCTGGATTGTAGGCTAACCCAATTGGTTCTGGCTCAATAATTTGGTGTCTAAGGTAAGTTTGGCACAGACGACCGACTGGTTTTTAATTGGAAGCTACTCGACCTGAATGCGTTCTTGTATGAGTTAATGGCATATTCCTTCCACCGGTCTCACTTACCTGGCCATATCTGTTGACACAGTTCTGATCTGAGGTGGTCAATAATCCGAGCTAACCCATGCCACTAGGTTAGTCATAATTGTTATGACTAAGCCAAGTCTAGTTTAATGAGACCTGAATCAATTCTCCCTAAGAAAAGATTAAGTCTGAGGTCTTCCACCATTGTAGATGTGCGGGCCCTTTTCCGGGGTTGATTGTTCTCGGCTGGATACAGTGGCTCAGTTGCACCGGGAAGATGCAACCATGTCTATTAGGCATTGGATGCTATGGGCTGGAGGATGAGTTGGGCTCAATATTTTGGGATACGGTGAGAGACTCAATTAGGAATCCCAGTCTATGCAAATGGTGGGTCTGACTTAACTAAGGAGTGGATCAATATTCCGGATACGGTGAGATTCATGAATTAGAGACCAAGTTTGGGTGCACCATGATTAGAGAATCATTGAACAAGAGTTGTTCACTCATTGGCTAACCCATCACCAATAACTGTTAGGTGAGGTGATGAGTCAGTTGGTGAGACCGCACCACCCACTAGAAATCATTAATCGTGGAGATTTTTGCATCTCTACAGAGGGAGTGTAGGGATCCGAGAAAATAGTGGGAGCTAATTTGTTTAAAAATAAAATCCTAAATAAATTGGTCAAGTCAAAATTACAGTATCTAACTAGAATCTTTGACTCTCTACAGGAAAATGTCTGCGTCCAACCCATTGGCACGTATCCTGGACACACATAGACTGACTGGACCCAATTATAAAGATTGGCTCAGGAACTACAAAATTATTTTGGGTTCTGAGAAGTTAACACATGTACTGGACCAGGACCCTCCCACCTTACCAGCCCGTCCATCTGTTGAACAGAGAGCGTCTCTGGAAAAATGGATTGACGAAGATAATAAGGCCAGATATTACATGTTGGGCTCGATGTCTGATGAGCTCCAGCGCCAACATGAAGATATCGGGACTGCTCGCCAAATGTTGGCTCACCTGCAGGAGATGTTTGGTGAACAGAGTCGCGCAGCCAAATATCAAGTCACAAAATGACTTTTTAAGGCTAAGATGCGTGATGGGCAGTCAGTCCAAGATCACTGTCTGACAATGATCAAGGACATGGAAGAGCTTGAGAAGCTCGGTGTGAAGTTAGACTTGGACCTGCAGAATGATATTATTCTGCAATCCTTGACTGATGCATATGGGCAATTCATCATGAATTACCACATGCATAAACTTCAGAATTCCTTGGCCGAGTTAATGAATATGCTGGTTACCGCTGAGCTTTCTATGAAAGGTTCTAAAGGCTCAGTTCTTGCTATGGAACGGACTTCTTCCAAAAGAAAGTCTTATGGAAAGAAAAAGAAGTCTGTGAAAAAGCAAAAGGTGGAAGGATCAAAGAAGAAGAAGGCAGAATCCGAAGAAAAAGGCCGATGTCAAAGGAAAGTGTTTTCCATTGCAACAGCGACGGCCATTGGAAGCGGAACTGCCCTACTTACCTGGCCACCCTGAAGAACAAGAAGGAAGGTCCTTCTGGAGGTATGCTCGTTATTGAGTCTAACCTTACGATTTCTTCTGCATCCAGTTGGGTGCTTGACTCTGGTTCTAGTGCTCATCTGTGCACTTCCATGCAGGGTCTTGAGGATAGCAGGAGGCTGAGGGATGGAGACATGATCCTACGCATCGGTAATGGAGCAAGAGTTGCTGCAGTAGCATGGGAACATACCCTCTTCGATTACCATCTGGTTTAGACTTAGTTTTGAAAGACTGTTATTATGTGCCTGCAGCTAGCAGGAATTTGATTTCTGTTTCATGCTTAGCACTAAGAAGGTTATGTGATCACCTTCTTTAAGGACCATTGTAACATTCTTTATGAAAGAAATAAAATTGCAAATGGTTTTCTTATTAATGGTCTTTATCAGCTACATATTGATGTACCTGTTCTAACTATCGAGCAAAACGTGAATGCCAAACGACCTAGGGATAGTCCAAATGACAGATATCTATGGCACCTGAGATTAGGTCATATAGCAGAAGATAGGATCAACAAATTGGAGAAAAATGGGCTATTGAGTCCATTGACTTTCTGAGTCATATCCAACTTGTGAATCTTGTCTTCAAGGCAAAATGACTAAACTCCCTTTTGTTGGACATGGGGAGAGGGCCACAGATCTCCTTGCCCTAGTACATACTGATGTGTGCGGCCCATTTGATGTGCCGGCTAGAGGCAATTTTGTCTACTTCATTACCTTTACCGATGATCTGTCTAGGTATGGGTATGTGTATCTTATGAGACACAAGTCTGAAGCTTTTGAAAAGTTCAAAGAATTCAGACATGAAGTAGAAAAACAAACTGGAAAAATCCATTAAGGTTCTTCGATCAGATCGAGGAGGTGAATACCTTAGCCGGAAATTCCTAGACTATCTCAAGAAAAATGGCATAGTCTCTCAATGGACTCCACCAGGAACACCTCAACTCAACGGGAATTTCAGAATGGAGAAATCGGACTCTATTGGATATGGTTCGATCCATGATGAGCTTCACAGACCTCCCTGATTTTCTTTGGGGACACTTCATTGTTAACTTCAATTTATCTACTGAATAGGGTTTCCCTCTAAAACCGTTCCTACCACACCGTATGAGATATGGCACGGTAAGAAACCAAGTCTGAGTCATCTCAGAATTTGGGGTTGTCCGGCTCATGTCAAAAGACAACAAGCGGACAAGTTAGAGTTTAGGTCCTTTCAGAGCTCGATTCATAGGATATCCTAAAGAGTCATTAGGATACTATTTCTACATTCCAGAAGACCACAATGTGATTGTGAGTCGACATGCCATCTTTCTTGAAAAATAGTTTATTCAAGATAGCGGCATTGGAAAGCAGATTAAGCTTGATGAGAAAGTCTCACAAGTAGAACGAGCTAAGGACCAAGTTGGAACCAAATCAGGTTGAGCCAATAAGAACACTACCTCCTCCACCTCGTAGATCGGAAAGAGTTTTCCCGTCCCCCTGAAAGATACTTAGGTATTATTTCAGAGGAAGTAGAGAAAATGTTCCTCGTAGGTAATGGTGCTCATGGTGATGATCCCAAAACCTACAACGAGGCGATATCAGATATCGACTCCGAGAAATGGCTAGAGGCAATGCAGTCAGAAATTGACTCGATGCACTCAAACCAAGTCTGGACCTTGGTAGATCCACCAGAAGGTATAGTACCTATTGGGTGTAAATGGATCTTCAAGAGAAAGATTGGTGCAGATGGGAATGTGGAGACATTCAAGGCTAGACTAGTGGCAAAAGGTTATAGTCAACGCGAAGGCATTGACTATCAGGATACCTTTTCCCCAGTAGGCTATGCTAAAATCCATCCGCACATTGCTTGCCGTTGCAGCCTATTTCGATTATGAAATATGGCAAATGGACGTGAAAACGGCATTCCTTAAATGGATATCTTGAGGAAGATATCTATATGGAACAGCCGCTAGGTTTCACATCCAGTGATACTGATCACAAGGTTTGCAAGCTGCAAAGGTCCATATATGGACTTAAGCAAGCATCTCGGAGCTGGAACACTCATTTCAATGATGTGATCAAAAAGTTTGGTTTCATCAAAAATGAAGAGGAACCATGTGTCTTTCAAAAAGGTCAGTGGGAGCGCTGTTGTCTTCCTCGTATTGTACGTGGATGACATCCTCCTTATTGGGAATGATATTCCCATGTTGACAACAGTCAAAATATGGTTGTCCAAGGAATTCTCCATGAAAGACCTAGGTGAAGCATCCTTTATTCTAGGAATTAAGGTCTATAGGGATAGACCGAATAGGATGCTAGGACTTTCACAGAAGATGTACATAGAGGAAAGTACTAAAGAGGTTTAGTATGGAAAACTCTAAGAGGGGATTAATACCCTTCAGACATGGTATTCATCTTTCCAAGAAGATGTGCCCTAGCACACCTGAGGAAATAGAATGCATGAGCAAGATCCCTTATGCTTCTGCAATAGGGAGCCTCATGTATGCCATGCTATGTACACGACCTGATATAGCCCATGCTGTGAGTGTCACAAGCAGATATCAGTCAAATCCAGGTGAAGAACACTGGACTTCTGTGAAATGTATCCTTAAGTACTTGAGAAGAACTAAGGATATGATGTTGGTCTTTGGTAATGGAGAACTCCAAGTCCAGGGATACACAGACTCGGATTTCATGTCCGATATAGATGATCGAAAGTCGACATCTGGAAGTCTGTTTGTGTGCAATGGTGGAGCTGTCAGCTGGAAGAGTTTCCAAGCAAACTGTGATAGCAGATTCCACCATGGAAGCAGAATATATCGCTGCATCAGAGGCTGCAAAGGAAGCATTCTGGTACAAGAAGTTTGCTGCAGAAATTGGAGTAATGCCATCAGATGCCATTCCTCTATACTGCGACAACAATGGCGCCATAGCCCTTGCTAAGGAGCCGAGGTCTCACCAGAAATCCAAGCACATTGAGCGGCGATACCACCTCATCCGCGATTACCTTGAGAAAGGGTTACGTCGAGGTCAAGAGAGTCAACTCCGCAGATAATGTGGCAGACCCACTTACAAAGCCGTTGGGCCAGCAGAAGATCGAAGCCCACCTTGAGAAGATGGGACTTAGACTTGTAGCCAATTGGCTTTAGGACAAGTGGGAGATTGTTAGATATATGTGCCCTAGAAGCCAGAATTGGCTGACACTTGTAATACACTTCTAGGGGCAAAATTATAATTTTGACTATAATCAATAAAATGGGTTATTTTCTATCACATATGTGTATTTAGTGTCTGTGATACATCCTTTGAGTTAATGGTAATGATAATTCATATTTTCAAGAGTTGAAAATTTAAGACATGAATAATCATTATTAACTCATAAAATGCTCCCGACCATAGGATCATCACGAGGATGGTGATTGATCCGGAAGGTTGGTGTACAATCGCTTCTCTTTAGTAGATGAGTCTTGAGTCTACGGTGTGGAGACACCGGAGCGAGAGTACAGGTACTCGTTAGAGAACGAGGGCACTGAGCGTGACCACCTCGAGTAGTCATTAGGGAAGTCTACCTTCTCGTCAATGACTGACTCGATGCTGCAGTAGTGTGTCTGGTTCTTTGACCTGAGGTGCATCGGCAGTTCACCTTGAGGGTGTTATAGTTTGACTACACCATTACTCGGTCTCCTAGCCATATGGAACCCTGAGGTGTATGTTGGCTATAGCATGTTCATTGTAGGAACTGGATTGCATCAAGATGGAATCTATCTACCTCGGTGGTAGAGGAGCAGCCCTATGATGATCATGAGAATCAAGTCCAGAAGCCCATGGCCATGGTAGAGTGAAATAATAGAAAGAGTTTCTATTTAGATTTTCACATTGGACTTGAATCGAATGATTACATCATATGACAGAGACTAGGGTTTGACGAGTTCACCTTAACCCTAATCTGATCGGGGCTCAAGATAGAAGAACTTAATCACACAGGTAGCTGCACCAAGAGGTTCGCATTCAGCTCTGATGGGTTGCCACCATATACTGCTAGGTGTCACTGGTGGATTTTGGGAGCAATTAGAATGATTTAGATGATCGATCATTCTAGCTGTTCGAATCAGAAGAGTTCTGATCCATCGAAAGGAGTTTCGATGATGTCGATGATAGAGATCATGACATATCCCATTACCATACAGAACTGAACCTAACTGGGTCACACAAACAAGGGTTTGAATCTGGTGATCATCAATTGAACTGATCTAGTTCAATTGATCTGAATGAGATTCAATTAGGTTCAAGGAAAATCGTGCTAGCACTCGATTGAACCTAACGTTCTTCTTTTACTATCATAAATAAGTTGTCCTGACTGAGCCAAAGGAGTTTGTGCTCAATCAGAGGCCTTCATATGGTCTGACTGGAGGTTGTCCAAGTCAGAAAAGGTTGTCTTATTTGTAAAGACATTACCTGCCATTTTTGGTCACCTGCCATTTCTTGTTCTTTGACTTTGGTCAAAAGTCTACCTTTGACTGGTCAAACGTTGACCATTGACACTTTGACTTTTGACCACATGTCATGCACCTATTGGAGAGCTGGTGGGGGCCTGTCCCCCTGCCAGAACCTGGCAAGGAGAAGGGCGCACGCCAAGAGTGGCGTGAGCCCAAGTTGGAGGCGCCTAGGAGTCCTTGTTGGACAAGGACTCCACCTCTCCTTTTGGATTCCAATTAGAGTTCTTCCTAAGAACCAACTTTGACTGGTCTTAGGCACCCTCTAAGGAGGAATCCAGGGGTCTCTATTCCAACCAATCAGATTTAGATCTGATTTCACAAAGGGTTGTGATTGGTTGGGAGGAAGAGGAGTTGGATCATGCTTAGTCTATAAAAAGGACCCTGCGCCCAACTCAGTTTGAGATTCAATTGAGAATTAAAAACCCCACGCCCCAAGGCTGCCTCTCCCCTCCTCCTCCATGCCAAAGCTTCTTCTCCTTCTCCTCTCCATGTCCAAAAGAGTTTTGGACCTTGGTTGGTGCGATCTAGATCAAAGAAAGGTGATCAAAAGTAAGAAGGCTGCACTGCTGCAAAAGGATGACTGCTGATCTTCAAAAGAAGCTTTGAAGATCCTCCAGATCAGATCCAGATCTAATTTTTGGAGGTGTGATAGAGAAGAAGAGGATCTTCAGATCCAGTCTGAGTGGATACCGGTAGAGGCCAGGCGCTTGCGTGGCTAGATCCAGAACCTTCCGCTGCAAACAGGATCATCAACAGGGTAATAGGATTATCCAAATTTTGATAAATTAAATTTAATTTAATTTATCTTTATTTTATTTTATTTATTAAAATAATAAGAATCAGATCTAAAATACATCAAGATCTAATTGGGATCAAGAGAAAAATTTTTAAAATATGTCTCTTGATCTGATCAGATCTGAACGAACCTGGTCCAGAAAATCAGGATTTTTCTTCAGAAATATACATTCTTTTATAATTCATGCTTGTTTCAATATGACCAATATAACCAATAAATAGTATGATTTTAAAGTACATGACAGCAATTAAGTCAATAATTAATCTTAAATCATATGTATTCATCATGTTATGTAATTACTTTGATTAAGTAGAGGTTATTTACCTTACAAATATCCACTATTGGGTTATCTAGTACTTCACCGATACACTTTGGAATCTAATAATCTAAAATACATGCATATAATCTAAAATTAGTATCATATTATTCTATTTGCAATGATCTATAAAACTTTTTAAAATTCTAAAACCTAAATTTTTGGGTAACTCTTCTATCCAGCATAATAGCCCCATTCTGGAATTTAATTATCTTATCAAATAGTATCCAAAAATTCTTTAATTATGCAAATTAGTTGATAATAAGTTGTCAATCCTTAATTAAATTGTTAGATTAAATTGCTTAACTATTAGAGAGATAAAATTCTTAGACTACTATAGGTCAGAATCTATCAGTCCAAAATCAGCAATAATCATCCCTTAATATTCTTTTCCTATTATCCCAAACTATATAATAATTAAATCCTATATTTAAATCAAATTAATTATAAAGAGGTTTAGAGTTGACTTATATTGATGAGAAGGAATACCACAAGGCAGCAGCACACCAAAGAAGAGAAAAAAAGTAAAGAGAAAGAAGAAGAAGAAGAAGAAGAAGAAGAAGAAGAAGAAGAAGAAGAAGAAGATGGGGAAGATGGGGAACAAGAGAGAGAGGTAGGATGGGTGGAGGAGAGGGAGATGGGAGAGAGAGGGCATGGGAGTTAGAGAAGAGAATGAGAGAAAAAGGGAGAGTGAGAGATAAAGAGAGAGAGGCAGTGGGGGGTTTGGGTTTTAGGGATCATTCGAGAGAACAGAGAAAGGTTTTCCTGTTCTCGATTTCAAGCATCAGCAAGGCACCCCCTAAGGAGCGGGCCCTGTGGGGGGTATGGGCTTGGGCCAAAATTGGCCTAGGTCATCACAGAAAGTATCCCAGATAAAGAAGAAATCAATAAAAATCTTTTCTCTTCTCTTTATCTATTAAATATACAAGAGAGAAAAAACTCTCCTCTCTAGAATTCAAAAAAATTCTAAAAAAGGATGAAAATGTCAACTATGTCGTTACAGGTGCATGACTGTATACCATAACTAGTTTTGAGCCCACGCATTGTGCGTAGGTTCTAGATCACATTATCGATCATAAACTATAATAAGTTATTTATTAGACTAATAAATTAATAAAAAATATTGCTGAATTCTGACTTAATTCAGATGCATGGACTTTAATTGTAAGAGAATCATGGTCAGTTTTATCGGCCATCCATATTTTTGATATCCATAATAGAAAATTTTAAAAATAGTTAATGCATATAAATAGGCTTCCATTCCATCCTTGAATAACATAATGCCACATAAATGGACTTCAATTCTATTTTTGAATAATATAATGCTTTCACTTAATATTTTTAGAATTAAGGATTGTTACGTAGGACATGTGGCATATTCCAAATTAATATTGATCCACATGGCATTTGGGGTGAGAATGTATTGCTTACATGAATAGCTTAATTGATGAATTGATCTTCTCTCAGTTTCTACTTTCATATATATATATTAGATTATGCAACATCATCCATAAATTTGGACTATATTTTAGTCAACTATTTTGCTAAAACCTCGAGAAACCTATAGAATCTTTTTGCTACCCAAACATTTACACCGCAAATATAAGATAAACACCAAAAACATCATTAAATTTCATAAAAAAACAAGTTCCTTAAAAAATCCTTAACAGATTTTCTCTTTCTTCTTTATTCCTTTTACACATTATTCCATTGCAGATTACTTTGAAGAGGTTATCAAGGGAGATGGTTTTGTTCCCAATCCCAATTAGAAATATTTTTTTATTTTTATTTTGACACATGTTGTTCCCTTCTTCTTTTCTTTTCTTTTCGTTTTGAGTTACTATGAAAAGTCCGAAAGCAAATGCAATCTACCTAAAAATATAAAATAATATGAATGAGGACTTAATAATCCAAGATATCTGATTAGTTCCCATGCACTTTGAAATCGAATATGAAAAGTGTCTGATTGTTGAGAAAACCAATTTTAGAATTAGACCTATGCGTTTCACCTCTGAACCATCTACATAAACTTTTCTGGTGGAACTTTTCTTTTTCTCCACTTCTTTGGCAACCAAGACTCCAACCAGTCTATCTATTTTCTAGTGGAACTTCTCTTTTTCTCCATTCCTTTGGCAACCATGACTCCAATCAATCTTGTGCAGCCCGAGAGAGAGCTGTGTGCAAGAGCATACATAATTTGAACTAGAAATTGTTGAAAGTTCTTCATCAGTTAAAATGACTAGCTACACCAAGAATTTTTACACAAAGCAAGAGCATACATAATGTAACAAGAACTAAATGCTCTCCTCTTTTAGTTACAGATATAGATCATCTGATTACCTAGGCTTAACTTCTTGTGATCGTTCTATTTCTTGACTTCATAAGTCTAGTAGGATCGGTAACATATGCTTTAATATTTTAGAAAGAATTTGCATCATAGGCTGAATTTCCTCATGGTCGTTTTCATCTCTCACATACAGATGAGGTGTAATAAGGAAAAATTTGCTCACATTTCTTGCACTAATAAAATCATATCTTCATTGAGAAGATTTATGGTATCCGTAGGAGACTAGACTCCTTGTTTTTCACTTCTTAATATTTTTTCTATGATAGTAAATGGTAGCTTAGCTGCATTCTTGACATTCTATGGTTTATAGGATTTAGTTTAATCCATATGTTTTTTAGTGCAAATGATTCTTTTGCTTTTAGTAGCTTAAATTAGTCAAGAAAAAGGAGAGTATAAGGCTAGTTTTTTCTACTTATTCTATATATAGATGAGTTCAGAGTAAAAAAATGGCTAATTTTTGTATATGTATATAAATTATTAAATTAATAAAATATTATTTAACTTTTTCATCATAAATAGTGTACATCTTTTAATAAACTCTTGTGTTATAATAAAGTCCTTAGGATTATTTTAAATTAATAAAAAAGAATTTATCATCTAGTCCTTAAACTTGTTCGTGATCAAATGATATGTTATTATTAGGATGATAACAATATCAAGGATAGATCGTTGTGTACCATATAGGTTGGTTGTCCTCTTAACTAAGGAATATAAAAATAATGGTATGGCATGCAGGTGAGATATAGGAGTATATCTATACTGAATGTGATCAATTTTAGAGCATTCTACTATCAAGACATGCTCTGAAGGAATATGGGTATAACTATCTCTCTGATCTAAGCTCACTATGGCGACTTCTAAGCAACTCATGGTGCTTTGGTGTTAGACTATCTAAATTTTTAATTTAGTGATGGAAGATTTTTGGGCACAGTCAAGTATTTGAAGAGTCGGTGTGTGAATCAAGATAGAATTGACCACTCTGGTTTTAGAAGATATGTTATATTATATTTCAATTTAGCAAAGTCTTGACTAGGATAGCCCTTATGCGGAGTCACAGAATTGATTAGGTTGAGACACAATATGGATATACCGATGAGGGTCGACAGTTTAAACTATAAGTCATCCTAAGCATAGAGGTCAAATGGGTGAATTATGCGATAACCATATTCTAGTAGGTTCTAAATGTTGCTTCGCATACATTCGACCTATCCAAACATCGGGTACCAATGCTAGATGGTCACTTCAATTAGTATGAAAATTTGTTCCTATGCTATTAGCTTATATTCGAACCTATGGGGTCACACTTATAAGAAGTACATGTCTAATCATTTGGTGGATCGAGAGTTCTATTGGACTGAAACTCTTTAATCAAGAATCCCATTGGATTGAGATATTGTGACAAGGAGTCCCACTGGACTGAAACTTGGTCATTGGAGGATTAGTTAGCAATAAGATTGTTAATTAGCTTAATTTCATTAAGCAATAAAGTTTGGACTAAATCTAATTAAATTGAATTCAATTTGGTTTGACCCAATTAGTTTATAAGATTAATCTAAAAAATCCCTATGTTGTTGCCCCATATGGGTAAGGTTTAGTTTGGTTTAAGTTTGATTCAAAATAGTTTTGAGATTAAATTCTAACTAATCACCTTATCCATTTTGGTTGATAACTTACAAAAGGACTCTTTGTTTTGTGTGACAAAATAAAAGGTCCTTCTATATTTTTTTCTCCATGCTTAAGCCCTTGTTTGGCCACCTTTTCTAGATGGATAGGGATGGTCTTTGGTTGGATGAGGTTTGGATTTGAAAGAGTTTAAATCTGAACAAAAACCTAGACTTATCCTATCTAATCTAGACTAGTGTTTTATATCTATAAAAATCCATCCATTTTGTGCACCAACTCTAATTGGTTTTTCACATGAAATTCAAAAGTGAAAGAGGGTGGGTGGGGGGGCGGGACATTACTTGGGGTGTGAGGATTGGGGTAAGAAGATTTCTTAGGCATGAGAGATATTAGAGGAGTTCTTCCTCCTCTAGGGTGAGAGATCGAATCCTAGGTTCCAGCTAGGGTTTTTGGGAGAAAAAAAAATTAGAGAGAAAAATAGGTTTTTTTGTTCTTCTTCTTCCTCCCTACATCCTCCATATATCCTTCTTTGACTTTAGAAAGTCTGAAGATTCGAAGAACAAGAAAAAATTAGATCAACCATCTCTTCGATCTTCACATGATCTAGCAGTCCTAAAAGATAGGATCAGTACGGGACTTTAAGTGGATGATTTGTAGAGGCCAGACACCCTGTGCGGTTGTGAGCAACCTTCAAATCTTTCACATCTGAAAGTTTTAATAGTAGAGATCATCTACCCATACTCAGGTATAAGGTTCTGAATTTTAGTAGATAGATCTAAAAGTTAGATCTAGATTCTAGCATTGATGTGATCGATGCATATATTTTATTTTAAAGATTTTTATGTATACTATATTTTATGTTATAGATCTTAGGATAGGTATTTTAGATCTGATCATAAGCATGTTTATTAGATTAAAATTTTAATCTCAAGTGTTCTACTTTAAATTTTTTCAAAATCATGCTTAGAATGCCTACCAGTCAATCAGTGGTCAGAGCCCAGGTTATTTATAACATGATATATATGCATGTTTGGATCTAATTTTTGATTATTTAGATTAAATCTAAATAATTTTTTTAATAAAAATGAAAAATAATAAAAATAATGATCACACGTACTAATTATAAAGTTGTTCTGCTATAAGATTTACTTCTTACAGTGGAGAGATTATCCTAGTACGTGTTGATCTAAAAACTTAAATCATAAATATATTAGATGAGATCTAAATTAATTTATGATTTATTTTTAAAATTTATTTTTGCACAAAAATTAGTTCTGAGGTATCGAACCTCAACCCATCAGTCTTATACTTAATTAAGAATTAAGAGTTATTTGTTAGGATTTAAAATTATGAATTAAAGATCCTAAGACAATTACATAACTCATGGGTTAATGTGTTAGTTAGAATTAGGTCTATTAATTAGGTTAGACCCAAGGTTAGAATTAAAGAATGGACTAATCAAGAGTAGTTGATCAAATCTAATCAAATATTGTCTTAGATTAGGTCAAGGATACTTTAAATTAATTGTCATAGTTGTAGTTAGTCAAGTCCATGTCTTTAATAAGAACCAAATGGACTTGATTTTGGCTCAGCAGTTGAGTTTGAATTATTAGATTGATCAAGTCAAAAACTAATTAAGTAGTTGGTCTCTATGGTAAGTTTGGTAGTATTGACTGATGATTTCTAATTAGGAGCTACTTGCATAGATTTGCTCTATGGCGAGTTAATGACATATTCCTTCCATCGATCTCACTTACCTATTTGACATAATGGATTAGATTTTGATTAGATCACTTGATGATTTGTATAGACCCATGTCAATTAGATAATTAAATTAATGTGATTGATTTAGGTGCCCCTAGACTGGCTTGTTTCTGATCCTTTTTCATCTGACTTAGTAAAGTTAGTGGGAGGATCATGATTAACTGATCAATCTCTTTTCTTTTCTGAAAATGAATTAATCAAATCCTCTAAATTATTAGATCCTTAAAAATAAAATAGTTATGGTGATAACTAGATTATAGCCTCTCATTAAGTTGAGTGATAATGAATCCATTAAATATTTAGATAAATAATTTGTTAAGAACCTACCTATAGATGCACATGAGTTGGTCGACCAAAATCGAGCTTATGTGTAGTCTGTATAGATTCTAGTACCCACTAAGAAATTAAGATAATTTCTCGAATTGGAGATAAAGGCTACCAATTCATATAAAATAGTAAAAAAACCTTTAGACTAAAGTCCAAGTCTTTAGACTTATTAATTCACAAACTAATTAGGTTTTTGATTTTCTTTTTATGCAATTATGGCCACTATCCCATCACTTCTGTTGCCCAGGTATGGCTACCCGAGAGGGGAGGGGGGGGGGTGGTGAATTGGGTTTCTAAAAAGTTTGGCTAATTTAAACTCTAATGCTAATATGTGCTTCTAATTAAAAGAAACTTGAATGCTTTATGGTGAATGAGCAATGTGTAGCAGCGGAATTAAAAGCAACTAATTAATGTAAATATGTAAAGCAAATAAAGCAAAAGCACAATCAAACACATAAGAATTTTATAGTGGTTTGGTGCAACCCAGCACCTATCTACTCCCCAAGCTCTCCTCGAAAAATCTACTATAATCTTAGATTACAGTGTGTTTATTTTGACCCGGGATCACAAACAAATCTAGTTAGTTTTGCAGGGCTCACCAACTACATTCCTACACCGATAGTTTTTCGGATTCACTATCAATCCAGTTGATTTTTACCTAAGAGCACCAACCACAACCTTTACACCATCTAATTTTTGGCTTGAACCAATCTACATCCCAAGTTTCTTTCTCCCAAAAAAACTTGTAAAGAAACAAAGATACAAATATAAAAATTCAACACAAGAACAAAAAATAAAAAGAAACTCTTTTGAAGCTCGATGGAGAGGCTGAAAGATGGCTCTTGAAGCTTAGTATTCTCTTTTTTGAAGGTTGAGAGGAAGCTTGAATAAATGAGGATGATCACACTTTAAAGCTCTCTAAATTTGATGCATAAGGTCCTTTCTTTTCTCTCCTTTTCTTTTGATATTCAATGAACCTCACTATTTTGATGATATCTACTTTCAATCCACTTAATTTTATTTTCCAAATGTTTCTCTAGCCTTTTATATTCTTTATGATGGCTGGAGAAGGAGTTTTAGCCATTGGAATGATTGAAATAGTCATTGGAGTGAAAAACTAGCTATTGCAAAAAGCTGCAGAAACTAGCCGTTACGATCACTAGGTTGGCTCAGTTTTTGACTGGGTTGGCTCAGTCTCCTGATTTTTGAAAAAATTGGCTTTCTACACTCTCTGTCTTTTACTTCTACTGAGACTAGGTCAGCTCAGTCTCAGACTGGGTCAGCCCAGTTTGCATGCCATGCATGCCGAGCAGCCCATTTCGAAAGAGGATGACCTAAGGGTCATCCCTTGGGTTGACCCTTTTGCTAAAATTTAATTTTATTCTAATTTATGCATCCAAAAATTATGAGATTACTTTTAAAAGATCAAAAATCTTCTAAGCTTATTCTTGAGATTTTCAAAATAGATTTTCTCCAACTTTATAATATTACAATTTTACCCTTCTTCAAGGATGTTTATCAATTTAATTTTCTTGAAGCTCTTGACTTGATGATTTTTGTGTGGATCTTTTTTTGGATTAATTTCTTCAATTTGAATACCTAAAAAGATCTACATATATTCTTAAAATACATGATTAGTATTATTTATACTTAATATTTTAAAATCATCAAAATCAATCAGTGAGTTAACAATCTCTCTCTTTTTGATGATGACAAAACTTTGAGTATATGCACAAAAATAAAATTAATGTGTTTCAACTAACTGACTAGTATAAAATATGAAGTGAGAATATACACAAATATAAATGTGCACTTCATAAAAATTTTAAATAATATTTTATATAATTTATATACTCATATCAAAATAATATTTTAATTCAAATCAATGAGTATTAAGATTTCAAGCAAGAAATTCATTGAGTTTCTTAAGTATTAATTCTTTAAGCATATACTCAATATACCTCTCCCCCTTTTTAACAACATCAAAAAGCTTATGGAAATGAATAAGAAAAATTATCAAAATCAATATTAAGGTATTAAATTGAGAGATGTATCAAATTCAGAAAGTCAAATCAAATTAATCATCTCTCCTTTTGAATGATTATTTCTTTTTTTTCAAAAATTAGCTTGAATTTAAATATTAAAGACTCTCCTCCTTTTTTTTTTGAATGAATATGACTTTTTTAATCAGATTTTCAAAGATGTACTTTTAACCTTTAAGAGGAATAGAGCTTTTCATAAGATTTGAACCATGAATTCAAGCATAATATGCACATCAATATTTATTCATTCCTTTTCTTAATGAAAATTCCATCATTTAAATTTAGAAAAGACATGTATCGAGTAAATCAATAATAGTATCAAAGTAAATAAGAATTACTTTCTCAAATTTATTTCTTGAAGTAAAAATTACTTTGATACAAATGATTTTATAAGGATTTTTAAATTCAGTTTAACTCTAATTAATTATCAAAAATGATTAGGCTATCAAATCATGTATATCAAAATATAAAACCAACATATTAATGATACCATTTTAAGCAATTTTTAATTATTGAAGAATAATTTGTTTGCCTGATACTACTTTAAATTTATAGTACTTTAAATCAAGTAAATTGAATTGAATAAATACATGAAAGCATAAATTGAAAAGACTATAAGGCATTTAATTTAAAATTTAAAATCAATACAATAAATCTCAAAATAAGATAATTGATTGAGAATTTAAGATCATAAATTCATTAATATTTTTAATCAAATTAAATTAAAAAATATCTCTCCTCCTGCTTTTCATACTAATAGCTGGATTGATTTATTTTTCAACTTTCTCTTCCTCTTTATTTCAGAATAAGCATATTTTAAATTTAGATTATCAAATTGGTATATATAAATATATATATTCATTCTTTAGCATTATCTCCCACTTTTCATTTTTTTTTTAAATTTGCATGCATAAGCTTTATAATTTTTGTTACTCTCCCTTTTTCTTTCAAGTTAAGCATATTTAATTGATACCATATTAATCTTTAATTAATACAAATCTATCTTTTAAGCTTAGATTTTCAAATTTTATTGATACCAAGTTAGTAGTCATTTTATCTTTGGTGTTTTCTTCCCTTACTTTTGCAAACAAGGTTATTTTTAAATTAAATAAAATTTTAAGAGAGCAAGCATCAATTGAGTGAATTAAGTATTAAATTATGCATTTAATTCAAATAAATATAGCATTCACTCATGTAGAAACTAAATTTTTCAAAAATTTACTTTTTATTTGCTTCAAAAGATGTTTACAATGATAACAATCCATTAAAATCCAAAAGTATGCCATGTAGATGTACTTCTCAATTTTAATTAATAAGAACTTTAGGCTTCAAAAATTTGAATAATATAATCTTGAAAATACTTCTCTTCACTTTGATATTAAAGTAAATCATTCAAAAATGTATCACAAGAATTTATCTCAAATATTATAATAGCAAGAATATAGGCATGAAAATTCATATTTGAGATAAAGCAACTATTCTTTTTGTCCAAAAGATAAATCAATAAAATATAAGGCATATTATAAGCTATCTAATCCCAAATGGATATATCATTCAGAGATTTATTTAATTTTTTAGAAAATATCTCTTTCTCTTCTTAAGTAGTATCAATCAATTTGAAGCATAAATATATCAATCTTATAATTTATCTCAAGATATAATATCAAGAATATATTCATGCAAACCAGATTATATGCAAGGATATTTTCTTCTTTTTGTTAAAGATAAAGCAATAGAATACAAGATGATAATGATCTATTTGATATCAATCATTGAAGTTTTTGATCAAAAAAGATGAATCAATTTAAATTCAGATCAAATTATCTTGATAAGTTAATTTGAATTGATATCAACAAATCATCCAAAATAAAATAAATCATAGAGAGATATTCTATTTAAAATAGATTCTTCTTAAGAAATTTCAAGACAAGAATCTTCTCTTTTGAAAAAGACTATTGATTCAAGACAAGATTGATTTGATATCAAGTTGAGAAATTTCTTAAGAAGAATCTTCTTGATACCAAAAAAAATCTTCTTTTATTTTAATAGCTTTGAAAATAAAATCAAATAACAACTTGATCTAAAATTCAAACCATTTTAAACTATGATAAATTATTTTGAATTAATATCCAAATAAACAAATCCCAAGGTAAATTATAAATAGATTTCTTTATTCTTTGAAAGATCATTTCACCCCCTTTTTTTTTATGAAATACCAGGCAATTAAGTTTAGAAAAGATATGAACTTTTTGGATTTGCCTCAAATAATGTAACATCATGAATATAGTTTTGCAAAATTAGATTTGAGATAAAGATATTCTTTTATTTTTGCTAAAAGATAAAGCATTGAAGTGTAAGACAATGATGTGCTATTTGATAGAAATTATGAAAGTTTTGATAGTTAAGTATTATATTTATCAATGAGTTTCAAAATTATAAGAATGTATCAAAATCAATTTATTTGGAATAAGAATATGTCTCAAACTTCTTTTCACTCCAAATAATTTTCAAAAATGATTTGATAATCAAATCAAAAGCATATAGATCAAATGAAATCATCATATTAAGGCTCAAAATAAGGTAATTAGAATTTTCAATCAAAGCTAGATAATATCACTCTCCTTATTTTTCAAATCAAGCATATTAAATATGAATTTAACTACTAAATTCAAATTTTCTAAATTTAAAAGATATTTTTAATTTCAAAGTCCTTTTCAAATAATTGATCATTTCTTCTTTAATAATTTCTCCCCCTGTGTTTTATAGTCAATGCCATAAATTGAGTTGTTTTGAAATTTTTTTTTAAGTTGTCAACAAATGACCATGATATGTATATAAGTAAATATAACAAATGATCAAATTAATTGAAGGCAGAAATAAAATTGATGCTGAACATAAGAGTTTGATATTCATTGATTTCATAAAGGATGTTTTCAAAAGGATGTCTACAAGAATGACAAACATCAAGATGATCAAAATGTATGACATCTATAACTTACAAAAATGGATTACTAGGGAGTACTAAAGTTCTAAGAAAATAAATCCTAGCATCCTAAGAAGAGTAGGTCGGTATATCTTTAAGAAGAAAGTTCAAGTTGACTAGATAGAGAGGGTAGTCTAGTATCTCCAAATAACTGACCTTAGTCATGCATATACTCCCTCGCTAAAGTAATAGCTTGAATCAATCACATTGACTCTTTTCTAATCGATGATTGTACCTTCATCAGATCTCGTCTTATCTACTGTGTTTGTGAAGTAAACTTTTGAATTTTTGCACAAACAAAAAGAATGATTCTGATGAAATTCCTATCGATAAATATATTTTCTCATCCAATATACCAAATAATCAATCTGAGCTCTCTGAATGATTGATCTATGGAGGTTGAGCTACTTCTGTCTAAACTACTGGATCCTCAATCCTGACATCTATTATAGCATAAGTGTAGGTATGCAAAATAGAATCTTCTAGAGAATATGATGCACAACCAATATGAAGAAGATCCTATTGGTCATAGTAGTCTCATTTCTACACTCAGCTGATTTACATTAATATCCTTAATGCCCTCGACATTATCTCAAACTAACATAATGTTTAAATATATTACTACTTGAGACAATCAAAGGTCCTAGCATGCATTCAATATTATCAACATTCATCTCAATCTGCATCCCTTTTACTTTGAAAATTAGACCTTCAACTCTCATTTTTATACAACCATAAAATTTTCTTGCCGATCCAAGGTTGGTGGGCAAATTCAAGAAGCAGATAAATTTTTAGCCCATTAATAAATATCCTTAGTATCCAAGCTAATCTTATATCATCCAATATAATATTGACGCTTCAAACTTCTGAGTCTAAATTTTCAACCCTTAACATTATGTTTCCAAAGAATTCTTGAACTAAGTTCAAATAGATCAAAAGAACATAAAATTTCTTAGCCTAATCTCTTAATTTTCTATATAATTAAAATTCTTTCTTGCTCTAGAAATTCAAGGATTATTTTGGAGCTTGGTCCTTCTTTCTTGTATGGGATAATGATTTGAAAAAGTTCTAAATTTTTAAATTTCTACATGAAACTTTCTCTTCCTTTTCTTAAGAAATATAAAGCAATTATAGATTTAGAAAAGTATATATTTTTTGAATTTATTTCAAATGATATTATATCAAACATATAGCTGTGCAAAATCAGATTTGAAACAAAGACATTTTTCTCTTTTTGCCAAAAGATAAATCAATCAAATACATGGCAAATAGTGTGCTATTTGATACAAATTACTTAAAATTAAAGTTCTCTTTAAAAGTTTAGCTTTAATAATAAATGATAACTTTCTTGAAACATCTTGCTTGATATCAACTTAAAAGGATTCAAGACAACTATTTCTCTAATTCAATTATCAAAATCATTCAATCAGAACAAAGTATGAATATTCATATAAAAAATTCTCTTTTAAGATAGAAAAAGGCAATCAAAACAATAATCAAGAAAGATATTCAAATCAATTTAGAAAATCAAAAATTAATCAATTGAGAGGTTTCGATGATCAAATAGGATAAGATCAAATCTAGGAGAAACTAGATGAAGGCTTTATGTGTTCAATTCAACTAGGACGTTTTGAAATCCTTAGGGGTTAACCTAAGATACAATTCAAATTAATACTTCAAGTACTTGATCTTGTATTAATTGAATATCTTATTTTTAAGTACTTAAGTCATGCACTTTTTAGGAGACTCTCAATATCTAAGCATTTTATGGGGGAATATCAAAAATTAGTTTCTATTATTGGTTTAGCAATTTAAACATTCATATCCAATAAGCATCTTTTAATTTAAATTCATTAATTATAAAATTGATATGGAGAGACTTAAAATATTATGCTAAATTTTAAAATAAACTATTTCATCCATAGCATGATATATACATGAGAGCATATTAACTTAAAAAACCAAAATATTCAAATCATTGCAAGTATCAAAATCAATCATACTTATCAAAATATGAAACAAATCATTCAAACATTGAATTCATAGAGTATGATCATTATAAGCAATAATAAATCATCAAAGTTAATCAAACATACTCAATAATTATGCTAATTAATAATTAAAATATATTTACTAAATAATGATGGCATGATGTGAGAAAAGTTTAGATTTTATCAAAATATCATCATCTATCTAATTTCATTTTCAAGGCATCTATCAAAATATTTTTCTCTTTTTATTTCATTGGATCTTTAGTGTACCTATAAAAATCACTTTCTAGATTTTGGTACCCAAGCCATCTTGAGTCCATTGAGGTTAGAGCATATAGTTCTTTTTGGAATCCAAATTTATTTAACTAAAGTATGATCAATTTTTTTAATATTATATTCAAAAATTTTATGGCCTACTTTGTTGCATTTAAAGCAAACTATAGAATGATTTTCAGAATAAGTTTTGCTAAACATGTTATTTACAAATTTATATTTTCTTAATGAATTATAGCCAATTCTAGCTTTATCGAAAATAGCTTTTTGATTGATCAAAATAGATTGAAGCTTTTAAGAGTCAATTGTAAACTTGTTAAGCATAGGCTTCAATCTTTCAATCTCTTTTCTTAATTTTGAGTTCTCTTCCATAAGAGATTTTTTAGAATTTGAATGATTTTTTTTTTCTTTAGCAAATGAATTCTTTTCTTTCATGAAATTATCTTTTTCAATTGAGAGTTTATTCTTTTCTTTAACTAAAGATTTTTTGGATTTGAGACATTCTTCCTTTTCTTTTGCTAAAGCATTATTTTCTTTCAAAATATATTCTTTTTCAATTAATAATTTACTCTTTTCATTAGTTAAGAGAAATTTGACCTTTTGAATTCTTTATTTTTTAGTCTTAATTTTCCAAAATCATCCATTAATTCATTAAAGGCTTCATATAATTCATCAAATATAAAGTCGAAAGAATTTTCAAGATTTACCTCATTTGCATTAACCATGAGGCAATGATTGGCGATACCTTCTTCCTCTTCCTCAATTTTCTTTTCTATGCCTTGCTCCCTCTTAATCAAAACTTTCTTATTTCTTTGTCTTTTCTTCTTCTTGTTCTTTACATCCTCATGAGCCATGAGGCATAGATTGGGGTGAGCTTCCTTAACTTCTTGGGAGCTTGGTTCTTCTTCTTGATTTGCTCTCCCATAAATCATTTCCAATTTCTCCATACTTGATTTACTGAAATACATAAAAAAATTATATTAAATATATTTAAATCCAAAGAGCAATAAAGTATATTCATAGCTTTAGCATTTAGTTAGATTATTTCTTTATCAACAATCAATGCATTGTGTGTGGACCATTGATAATAATATTCCATAAGTTATAGTCATGTGCTTGTATGAATATTTTTATCTTAGCTTTCCAATAAGTATAATTTGAACCATAAGAAACAATGGGGGTCGATCAATGGAATGGCCTTCATTAAATAGAGCTTTCATTTTGGGTTGCCAAGATCTTTTGCTTTTTGACCGCTAGGTCAACAAATAAATATTAGAGCACCTGCTTTGATACCACTTGTTGCCCAGGTATGGCTACCCAAGGGGGGGGGGGGGGTTGGGTTTTTCTAAAAAGTTTGGCCAATTTAAACTCTAATGCTAATATGTGCTTCTAATTTAAAAAAACTTGAATGCTTTATGGTGAATGAGCAATGTGTAGCAGTGGAATTAAAAGCAACTAATTAATACAAAAATATAAAGTAAATAAAGCAAAAGCATAATCCAATACATAAGAATTTTATAGTGGTTCGGTGCAACCCTGCACCTACTTCCACTCTCCAAGCTCTCCTTAGGAATTCTATTATAATCCTAGATTACAGTGCATTTATTTTAACCCAGGATCACAAACAAACACAATTGATTTTATCAGACTCACCAACCACAATCCTACATCGATAGTTTTTTGGGTTCATTATCAATCCAGTTGATTTTAACCTAGGAGCACCAACCACAACCTTTACACTATCCAATTTTTGGCTTGGACCAACCTACACTCCAAGTTTTTTTTTTTTCCAAAGAAACTTGCAAAGAAATAAAGATACAAATATAAAAATTCAGTACAAGAACAAAAAATAAGAAGAAACCCTTTTGAAGCTCGATGGAGAGGTTGAAAGATGGCTCTTGAAGCTTAGTATTCTCTCCTTTGAAGGCTGAGAGGAAGCTTAAATGAATGAGGATGATCACATTTTGAAGTTCTCTGAATTTGATGCATAAGGTTCTCTCTTTTCTCTCTTTTTCTTTTGATATTCAATGAACCTCACTATTTTGATGATATCTACTTTCAATCCACTTAATCTTATTTTTTAAATATTTTTCTAACCTTTTATACTTTTTATGATGGTTGGAGAAGGAGTTTTGACCATTGGAAGGGCTGAAATAGTCGTTGGAGTGAAAAACTAGCCATTATAAAAAGCTGCAAAAACTACCCATTACGATTACTGGGTCGGCTTAGTTTTTGACTAGGTTGGCTTAGTTTATAGCTGGATTGGCTCAATCTCCTGATTTTTAAAAAAACTGACTTTCTACACTTTCTATCTTTTGCTTCCACTGAGACTAGATCGGCTCAGTCTCAGACTTGGTCGGTCCAATTTGCATGCCAAGCGTGTCGAGCAGTCCATTAATTTCGAAAGAAGATGACCTAGGGGTTGTCCCTTGGGTTGATCCTTTTGCTAAAATTTGATTTTATTCTAATTTATGCATCCAAAAATTATGGAATTACTTCCAAAATATCAAAAATCTTCTAAGCTTGTTCTTGAGATTTTCAAAATATATTTTCTCTAACTTTATAAAATTATAATTTTACCCTTCTTCAAGGATGTTTATCGATTCAATTTTCTTGAAGCTCTTGACTTGATGATTTTTGTGTGGATCTTTTCTTAGATTAATTTCTTCAATTTGAACATCTGAAAAGACCTACATACATTCTTGAAATATATGATTAGTATTATTTATACTCAATATTTTGAAATCATCAAAATCAATCAGTGAGTCAACAACTTCGATCACTGTTGGATAGTGATAAATTAATAGGACCAAATTTTGATAGTTGGTATCAAAAGCTGAAGATTATCATGGAGCATGAGCGGATTTTGTACATTCTGACAGATCCAACACCTGAGGAGCCAATTTCGAACACTCATGGCACGGTCTGAGACACCTACTAGAAGTGGTTCAATGATAGAATCATAGTTCATTGCATTATGTTGACGGCGATGGGCGACGAGTTCAATCGCAGGTTCGAGAATGCTCAGCTAAAGGACATGCTTTAAATGTTGAATGAGTTCTTTGGCACTCTCGATGATGCAGAGAGATACAAGACTAGTTGTGATATCTTCAACGTCCGAATGTGGGATGGGGCATTAGTCACTGATCATGTATTGCATATGATCGAGTTGATTAAATGCCTAAGCAAGCTTGGCTTTTTCTTACATAAGCAGCTTGAAAAAAATGCTATACTGAACTCTTTGTCGAAGTTCTATCTTTTCTTTCTTACTCATTATAGAATGACAAAGCCTGTAGTTAACTACCATGGTTTGCTGGGGTTACTGCAAAATTTTGAGAAGGATCACCAGCTTCACAAGGAGTCGGTGATTGTAGTGGGAGGGTGTTCTTCTAGTCATCAACCCTTTAAGAAAGAAAAGAAGAACAACAAGAAGAAAAGCAAGAAGGTATAGCAGCATGTTGGGACATCTATGTAGGGTCAGACAAAGAAACCCAAGTCCGATCAGAGCTAGGTAGAATGCTTCTACTGCAAGAAGTAGGAGCACTAGAATAGGAACTGTCTTCAATACATTGTCTCCCTAGACCTGAACAAGCTAAAGAAGAAGCAATCTATTGATGGGCAAGATAATTATATGATAACTCCTTGCAACATTTTTATATATAATACTACTACCAGGGTATTAGATTCCAGAAGTTCTTATCATATTTGCAATTCATTATAAGGTTTACAGGTCAGTAGGAGATTTGAAGAGGATGAAAGATTTCTGAACATTGGAGATGGAAGACCAGTTTCAGTTCTAGCTTTAGAGATCATTATGCTTGTATTCAATTTTTATATAATTATTCTTAGTGAATGTCACTTTTGTCCAAGTTTTTTATTGAATATAATTTTTGTAGGCCTTTTAGCCAGAAATAATTATAAAATATCAATAAAGAAAAACTTTTGCAATATCATTTTGAATGATGTTATTATATTAATAGATAGTTGAACAATAAAATTTATATATTATCACAGCCTGTTAATATGGTCTACTCATCCGATAAATGCCTTAGGATATATAGTATATCTGATGCCTACCTTTGGCATTGTAGGCTGAGTCATATTAACAAGAATATGATGATTAGGTTGACTCGAGACTGAATCCTCGAAGTTAATGATTTTGAATCATTGCCCATCTGTGAGTCTTGTCTACTTGGGAAGATGACCAAGTTATCTTTTACTGAAAAAGATGAGCGAGCCAATGAGCTTCTAGATCTAGTATATATTGATGTATGTAGACCCATAAGTACTAGTGCCAGAGGTAGGTATTGAAGGAAAATCCTGATTTTCCGGACCAGGTTCGTTCAGATCTGATAAGATCAAGAGATATATTTTAAATTTTTTTTTCTTTGATCCAGATTAGATCTAAGATATTTTAGATCTGATAATTATTATTTTAGAAATTAAAATAAAATTAGATAAATTAAATTAGATTTAATTTATCTTGAAGTGGGTAATCCTATTATCCGTTGATGATCCTATAAGCAGCGGAAGGTTCTAGATCAAGCCACGCAAGTGCCTGACCTCTACCGATATCCACTTGGGCTGGATCTAGAGATTCTCTTCTTCTCTATCACATCTTCAGAAATTAGATCTGGATCTGATTTGGAGGATCTTCAAAACTCCTTTTGAAGATCAGCAGTCGTCCTTTGCAGCAGCACAGCCTTCTAGCTTTCACTCGCCTTTCTCTTATCTAGATTGCACCAACCAAGGTCCAAAACCCTTTTGAATGTGGAGAGGAGAGGAACAAGATGCTTTGGCATGGAGGAGGAGAGGAGAAAAGGCCTTGGGGCATGGAGATCTCAATTAATTCAGATTCCTCTTTGAGTTGGGCGCAGGGTCTTATTTATAGACTAACTGTGATCCAACTCCTCTTCTTCTCAACCAATCACAACTCTTTGTAAAATCAGATTTAAATCTAATTGGTGGGAATAGAGTCCCCTAGATTCCTCCTTAGAGGGTGCCTAAGATCAGTCAAAGTTGGTTCTTAGGAGAACTCTAATTGAAATTCAAAAAGGAGATGGAGTTCCTATCCAACAGGGACTCCTGGGCGCCTCCAGCTTGGGCACATGCCAAGGGTGGCGTGCGCCCTCTTTCTTGCCAGGTCTGGCAGGAGGACAGGCCCCCACCAGCTCTCAAGTAGGTGCTGACACGTGAAAGGAAGTAAAGTATCGAATGGTCAAATTGACCAGTCAAAGTAGACTTTTGACCAAACCGTCCAAAGAAGAGAAACTGTGAAGGTGACCAAAAATGGATAGGTAATGTCTAAAAAATAAAACAATCTTCTAGACTTGGGACAACCTCTAGTTAGACCATATGAAGGCTCTTTGATTGACACAAACTCCTTTGGCTCAGTCAGACAACTTTATTTATGATAGTAAAAAGAAGAAGTTAGGTTCAATCGAGTGCTAGCACGATTTTCTTGAACTAATTTGAATCTCATTCAGATCAATTGAACTAGATCATCATTATGACACAATTCAAACCCTTATTTTGTTACCAGTTAGGTTCCAGTTCTGTATGGTAATTGGGATAATAGTCATGATCTCTATCATCGACATCAATCGAAACTTCCTTTCGATGGATTCAGAACTCTTCTATTCGAAACAGCTAGAATGATCGATCATCTAAATCATTCTAATTGTCCCAAATCCACCAGTGACACCTAGCAGTATATGGTGGCAACCCATCAGAGCTGAATGCGAACCTCTTGGTGCAGCTACTTGTTGATTAAGTTCTTCTATCTTGAGCCCGATCAGATTAGGGTTAAGGTGAACTCATCAAACCTAGTCTTTGTCATATGATGTAATCATTCCATTCCAAGTCAATGTGAAAATCTAAATAGAAACCTTTCTATTATTTACTCTGCCATGGCCATGGACTTCTGGACTTGATTCTCTCATGATCATCATAGGGCTGCTCCTCTAACCATCGAAGGTGATACGATTCCATCTTGATTCGCACCAAGTTCCTACATGTAACATGTAATAGCCAACATACACCTCAGGATTCCATATGGCTAGAAGACCGAGTAATGGTGTAGTCAAACTATAACACCCTCAAGGTAAACTGCCGATGCACCTCAGGTCAAAGAACCAGATACACCACTGCAGCATCGAGTCAGTCATCGACGAGAAGGTAGACTTCCTAATGACTACTCGAGGTGGTCACGCTCAGTGCCCTCATTCTCTAACGAGTATCTGTACTCTCACTCCGGTGTCTTCACACCGTAGACTCAAGACTCATCTACTAAAGAGAAGCGATTGTACACCAACCTTCTGGATCAATCATCATCCTCGTGATGATCCTATGATCGGGAGCATTTTATGAGTTAATAATGATTATTCATGTCTTAAATTTTCAACTCTTGAAAATATGAATTATCATTATCATTAACTCAAAGGATGTATCACAGACACTAAATACACATATGTGATAGAAAATAACCCATTTTATTGATTATAATCAAAATTATAATTTTACCCCTAGAAGTGTATTACAAGTGTCAGCCAATTCTGGCTCTAGGGCACATATATCTAAGAGATATCACTACTTTATTATGTTCATAGATGACCTATCTAGATATGTGTACATCTACTTGATGAAACATAAGTCTGAGTTATTTGAAATATTCAAATGGTTTCATAATGAAGTAGAGAAACAAATTGAAAAGAGTATTAAAACTCTTCAATCTGACTGAGGGGGTAAATACCTCTCCAGTGGGTTTGTAGCATATCCAGGAGAGAATGGGATTCTCTCCTAATGGACTCCTCCTCAGATACCATAATATAATGGCATATCAAAAAAGAGGAATCAAATCTTGTTAGACATGGTTCATTCTATGATGGGTTTTATGTTGGAAATTATGTCCTAAAAGCCAATCATTAGCCTATTAATGGTTGAGCTACTTTGTATATATAATTGATCATTGATAAATAAAATACTTTGGCATATTTCTCATCACAAGTCTTCATCTTCTAATGAACTTCATTTTTATGATGAAGTCCTTATGACTATTTAGTTTCAATAAAAAAAGAATTTATCGATTAGTCCTTAAATTAGTTCACGATCAAATGATAGATTGTTAAATAGGATGACAGAGTCTATCGAGCATAGGTCGCTGTATGCCATATAGGTTGATTGTCCTCTTAACCAAGAAGTATGGAGACATTGGTATGACATACAGGTAAGATATATGGATACATCATCATTGAACATGACCAACTCTAGAGCATTCTACTGTCGAGGATGTCTCTGATGGGATATAGATATAAGTATCCCTTAGATATGAGATCACCTCAGTGACTTGCAAGCAACTCACTGTGCTTTGGTACTGGACTAACTAAATTTTTAATTTAGTAACGAAAGACTTCTGGGTACAGTCAAGTTCTTATGAAATTGGTTTATGATCAAGATGGAATTGACCACTCTAAGAGTTGGAGAAGAATATATCACTATATTTCAATATAGCAAAACCTTAGTCAGGATAATCCATTAAATGGATTTGATATTTTGAAATACAATATGGACAATCTGATCATAGTTGATAGTTAAACTCTGAGGTGTCCTATGAGCATTTTGGTTAAGAGGATAAATTATATGAAAACTATATCCGCATGGATTCTAAGGATGGTGTTCTACACATTCGACCTATCCGATCGTCGGGTATCATTGCTAGATGGTCACTTTGATTGGTATAAGAATTTATTTCTATGGTACCAACTTAGGTTCAGACCTTTGAGATCATACACATTAGAGCTCACGATTTGATCGGATGGTTGATCAACGATTGAGAATCATTCTAGGATTAAACGATCAATACGATTGTTGTTTAACCTAGTATAAGTATTGTAGGAGGATTGATTAGTAATTTGATTTCTAATTAGCTTAATTTGATTAAATCAAAGGATTGAGATTAAGTCTAATTAAATATAATTTAATTAGATTTGGTTTAGACTTAATTGGATCAAGTTCAATTGACTTATTGGATAAGTCAAGTGCAAGAAAAAACTAATCTTAGTCTAACTAGGACTTAGGTCAACCTAATTTTTTAATTTAATTAAAAAATTAAATTAAAATTAAATCTAATTTAATTTGATTTAATTGAATCATTAATTGGATTAGAATCTAATTTAATTTGGTTGAGTTGGTTTTGGTTTAATTTGATTTAAGAAACCACTTTGACCAAGTCATAGATTGAATCCTAGTAAGATTAGGATTCCTCCTTACGCCACCTTAGTCCCAATGCCCCCCATGCCTATTTTTTTGATATGTTTCATGAAAAATCCTTTTCTTCTTGATCTTCACGTACATCCCTTGACTTGCCCTATTTGACCTTTCCTTGTCTAGTATTTGACCTAGACAAGGACTCATCTTTTTCTATATATTTTGAATGAATTTTGGCTTAAAATTTTTATTGGTTATAGACTTTTGATAGAAATTTAAGATGTGCAAAAATTAGAGAGAGAGAACCTCTGGGTATTGAGATTCAATAGATATAAAATTAGGTGTCTGGGTGAGAGCAAAGAGAAGAAGAAGAGGATCTTCTTCTAGGATTGCTGTGTTCATCTCTTTCCTTCCTCCTTCCTTAGGTTTTTTGAGAGTGTCTCACATATAAAACCTCTTCTCCTCCTCCTCTTTGGAAGCATCCAATCTAGAAGAAAGAAGGCATCTAACCAATCATCGAAGAAAGATTAGCATAGTACTTGCATATTGTGCTGATTTCTAGTATCTGAATTTTTGATCGTGATCGTGGGCTCGTGTGGATGACTCCTAGAGGTCGGATGTGTGTATGGCTTACAACTTTATCTTCAAGTCTGGATCAATGAGTTAGAACATCTAACTCGCTCAGGTAATAGATCTGATCTATTATTTTTTCATACATGCATGAGATGTAGTGTAGATCTAGGTTGATGTGATCAATCTTTTTTTCTTATTTATTTTTGATTTTAGATTTAAATACCATGCAATAATCATATAATATGGTCTTAGATCTAGGAATTATCTGATATTTAGAATTAATTAGATTAATTTTGAGTCTTTCGCTGTTGATCTGAAAAAAATTTCAAGATCTAGTCTTGAAATCCTAGATCCAGTTTCTTCAATTAGTATCAGAGTCAGGTTAATTATTATATGATTATTGATGCATGCTTGAATTATTTTTGATTTAGATCTAATTAATAATTTAATATTTAAATCTAAAATTAAAATCTTAGATCATACGAATTGCTTTAAGGTTGTTCTATTGTAAGATTTATCCCTTACAGTGCAAAGATTATCCTAATTCGTATAAATCTAATATTATTTATAAATTTATTAGATATGATCTGATATTATTTATAATTTATTTAAAAAAATTTTAAATCTAAAAATAAAATTTTAGATTGTACGGACTGATCTTATAAGGTTGTTCTTCTATAAGGCTTACCCCTTACAGTGAGAAGGTTGTCTTAGTACATGTTGATTTAAAACTTTGATCATAAAATTTTAGATTAGATTTAAAAAAAATTTATGATTTGATTAAAAATATTTTAATCTAATTTTAATCATCATAAATATATTATATTTGATCTAAGTTGACTTATGATTGATTGATGTTGAAATTATTTCAATTACATGAACTTGTTTAGATTATATCTAAAGTAGTTTCATGCTCTTCTTACTTGTATATTGATTATGAATCAAATATGCAATTTGATTAATAGAATCATGTTGTAAAAATATTTTATAAATATAAAAATTATTTTTGAAAAGCCAAATCCCAACCCTCAGCCCAAAACTTAATTAAGAATTAAGAAGTTATTTGATTAGTACCTAAGATTGTAAATTGAAGATTCTAAGATACGAATCATAACACATTAGATTAAATGGGTTAGTGGAGATTAGGTCTATTAATTGGATTAGACTTAGGGTTAGATTAAAGAATGGACTTAATTAAAGAATTGACTAAATCTAATCAATTCTTGTCTTAGATTAGATCAAGGATTCTCTAGATCAATTACAATAGTTGTAGTTGGTCAAATCCATGTCTTGAACAAGATCTAAGATGGACTTGATTCTTGGCTATGCGGTATAGCATGAACTGTTAGGTTGATCTAATTGAAACTAATTAAATCAGTTGGTATCTAAGGTAAACCAGATCGGTGGTCTTTAATTGGCAGCCCGCTTACCTAGCTATTTTTTATGGTGTCTAAGACAAGCTTTGGCAGATCCTTTCACTAATCGAACTTACCTGACCTCTTGGTAAAATTATGTTTTGATTGGATCACTTGACTATTCGAGCTGACCCATGTCAGCTAAGTAAATCAGTTTGATTGATTTAGGTGCTCCTAGACCAGCCTATTAATGGTCTTCCTTAAGCTGACTTGATGAAGTTAGTGGAAGGATCATGACAAGCTATTTCACTTGACCTTCCCTCATCTTCAAATTAAATCCTCTAAAATTATTAGGTTCCTAAAATAAAATAGTTATATGATAACTGGATCATAGCCTCCCATTAAAGTAGATGATAATGTGTCCATCAGTTGGATAATCATTGGAGGCCCAAAGGCTTGGTGCTTATTGATTAATAAAATTATCATTCATTATATGATCTCTTGGATACATCTTTTTAAATGGTGGTCAGGTGGGCCAACCAAAGTTGGACCAGATCATTCGTAGGTTGGATGGGCCAAGTATGGTCATGTTAATGGTTGGACCTAACTGGATCCTTTTCTAAGAAGGCCAAAGCCAACTGATCAGGGGCTGGGGCAAAATTTAATTACTAGAAGTTATTTGGAGAAACAATTGGTTATGAACCTACCCTTAGATGCACATGGGTTGGCCAACCAAAGTTGGGCTTGTGTGCAGTCTATGTGGATACTAGTACCCACTAAGAAATTAGGATAATTTCTCGAATTGGAGGTAGAGGCTATCAATTCAAATAAAATAGTAGGAGAACCTTTTGATTAAAAGTTCAAATCTTTAGGTTTAATGAATCAATTACTAATTAGATTATGATTTTTTTTTTGTGCAGATATAGCCACTTTCCTATCGCTTCGATCATTATTGAATAATGATAAGTTGGTGGGACCCAATTTTGGTAGCTAGTATCAAAAGTTAAAGATTGTCTTGGAGTATGAATGCACCCTACATGTCATAATGGATGATGTACTTGAGGAGCCAGCTGCAAATGCATGTAAAACTGTTAGAGATACTTATCAGAAGTGGCTCAGTGATTGAACCATGGTGCGTTGCATTATGTTGGCTACGATGAACGACGAGTTCAGTCTCAAATTTGAGATGGCTCAGCCAAAGGATATGCTTCAAGTATTGGAGGATTTCTTTGGCACACTTGATGATGTAGAGAGGCACAAGACTAGTTGTGCCATCTTCAATGCCAAAATGCGGGATGGAGCCTCTGTTACTGATCATGTACTGTACATGATTAAGCTGATAGAGCGCTTGAGCAAGCTTTGCTTTTTCTTGCACAAACAAGTGGGAAAAGATGCAATACTGAACTCACTGTCCAAGTCTTATCTCCCATTCCTTACACATTATAGAATGTCAAAGCCTGAAGTTGACTACCATGGATTTTTGGGATTACTTCAAAACTTTAAGAAGGATCACCAACTCTATAAGGAGTCGGTGAACTTAGTAGAAGGTTCATCTTCTCATTCTCGGCCCTTTGAAAAAGAAAAGAAGAACAAGAAAAAGAAAGCTAAGAAGGTACAAGTTCAGGCTAGGAGATCTGTGCAGGGCCAGACCAAAAAAATCAAGCCCGATAAGGGTCAAGCCAATTGCTTCTTTTGCAAGAAGTGGGGGCACTGGAAGAGAAACTGTTCTCAGTATATTGCCTTTCTGGATCTGAACAGATAAAGAAAGAAGCAAGCTATTGCTAGGCAAGATATTTATATGATAACTCCTTGCAATTTTTTTATTTATGATATTACTGACTGGGTATTGGATACCGAAAGTTCTTATCATATTTATAATTTATTGCAGGAGTTACAGGTCAGTAGAAGATTCAAGCAAGACGAAAGATTCCTGAATGTTGCAGATGGAAGACCAGTTTCAGTTCTAGCTTTAGAAATTTTGAAACTTGTATTTAAATCTCATACCATTGTTCTTAGTGATTATCATTTCTATACTAGTTTCTTTTTAAATATCATTTCTGTATGCCTTTTGGCCATGAACAATTATGAAATTTTAATAAAAAAATAAGTTTATAATGTCATTGTAAATGGTGTTACTATTTTCTGTGGATAATTGAATAATGATGTGTATATGCTATCACAACCTGTTAATGTAGTCTATTCAACTGAAAAATATCCTAGATTAGATAATGTGACAGATATCTACTTATGGCACTGTAGGCTAGGTTATATAAACAAGAATATGATAAGCAGGTTGTCTCAAGAGGGTATCCTCAAACTTAGTGATTGTGAATCACTTCCAATCTATGAATCCTATCTTTTTGGTAAAATGATTAAGTCACTTTTTATTGAAAAAGATGAGAGAGCCATTGAGCTCTTAGGTCTAGTACATATTGATGTATGTGGACCAATGTGCACAAGTGCTAAAGGTGGATATGTCTACTTCATCACTTTCACAGATGATCTATCTAGATATGGATATGTCTATCTAATAAAACATAAGTTGGATTCTTTTGAAATGTTCAAACAATTTCGAAGTGAAGTAGAAAAACAAACTGGAAAGAGTATTAAAACTCTTCGATCTGACCAAGGAGGGGAATACCTTTTCGGTGAGTTTCTCACATATCTAGAAGAGAATGAAATTCTCTCCTAATGGACTCCTCTAGGAACACCATAGCATAATGGTGTATCTAAAAGGAGGAATTAGACTCTGTTAGACATGGTCTGATAAATGATGGATTTTGCCAGCTTGGCGATATCCCTCTGGGGATATGTATTCAAATCGGCTTGCTATGTTTTAAATAGAATTTTAAGTAAATCTATGGTTAAAACTCCATATGAGATATAGATAGGATGTAAGCCAGCACTTTCACACCTCAGGGTCTGAGGGTGCTCGACTTATGTCAAATGATTAATTACAGAAAAATTTGGACCTAGGTTTGACAAGTGTGCATTTATAGGATACCCAAAAGAGATCAAAGGATACTATTTCTACCATGCTGATGAACAAAAGGTGTTTGTCAGCCTTAGGGCAATCTTTTTGGAAAAGAAGTTTCTTAGTGAGAGAACTGTTGCCTCTAAGGTTGAACTTGATGAAGTTCAACAGGTAGAAAGTTCGACACACAATGCTAAGCCTAAGTCGGATTTGATTAGATCAGATCTGAAGCCTAGTGAACCCACACCATTAAGATGATTTGGTAGAGTACCGCACCATCCAAACAGATACTATGGGTTCTTGGTCCAGGATGGTGATCCCATCAAACTCGATGAGAACGATGAGGACCTGATCACTTACATGGATGCTATGTAGAGACCCGACTTTGAGAAATTGCTAGAAGCCATGAGGTCCAAAATGGATTCCATGAAGGTCAATGATGTATGGACATTAGTTGACCCATTTGAAGGGGTTAAATCCATTGGGTGTAAATGAATATTGAAAAGGAAAAGAGGTGCACACGGAAAGATGGAGACCTATAAAGCCTATCTGGTTGCTAAGGGGTATCGTCAATATTATGGTATTGACTATGATGAGATATTTTTTTCAATGACAATGCTTAAATCCATTCGGATAATGCTTGCAATAGCTGCCCACGTGGACTATAAGATCTGGCAGTTGGACGTGAAGACAGCTTTCCTAAATGGAGAGCTGACCGAAGAGGTGTATATGATACAACCTGAGGGATTCATATCCATAGATGAGTCCAAGGTATGCAGGCTTTAGAGATCCATTTATGGATTGAAGCAAGCATCTTAGAGTTAGAACATGCATTTTGATAAACTAATCAAAATATATGGCTTTGTTAAGAACGAAGAAGAATCCTGCATTTACAAATAGACAAATGGTTCAATAGTGGTATTTCTTATTTTGTACGTGGATGATATTCTTTTAATTAAAAATGACATCCTCGTACTATAGAAAATAAAAATTTGGTTGTCATCACAGTTCTTCATGAAGGACTTGGGTGAAGCATCCTACATCCTAGGGATGAAGATTTATAGGGATAGATCTAAGAGGATGCTTGGTATATCCTAATCCACGTACATAGAAACTATGCTAAAGAGGTTCAATATAGAGAATTTCAAAAAGAGCTATCTCTCGATAGGTTAAGAAATTTTACTCTCTAAGAAGGATTGTTCGACAACTCCTGAAAAGAGAGAGTATATGAGTAGAATCCCATATGCTTCGATAATGGGGTCTATCATGTATGCAATGACATGTACGAGATCAGATGTGGCAAACTCACTAGGAGTAGTGAGTAGATATCAGTCTGATCCTGAAGAAAATCACTGAAAGGTGCTTTAAACCATCCTTAAGTATTTGAGAAATACTAAGGACCAATGGTTGATTTATGCTGAGTCAGATCTGAAACTGATGGAATTTACAGACTCTAACTTTTAATCTAACCATGATGACAGCAGAAGCGTATCGAGGTATATCTTTACTCTAAATGGTGGAGCCATCTACTAAAAAAAGTTTTAAGCAGCATACAGTGGCAGACTCTATTTGCGAAGCAAAGTATATGGCAGCATCAGATGCAGCAAAGAAAGTTATGTGGCTGAGAAAGTTCATCACCGAACTTGGAGTAGCACCCTCCATTAATGGTCCAATCCTGCTCTACTAGGACAGCATTGACACCATAGCTCAAACAAAGAAACTGAAGGCATACCAGCGAATAAAGCACATTCTGTGCCGCTTCCATCTGATCTGTGAGATCGTGGATTATGGTGACGTCGACCTTCAGAAGATCGACAGAAAGAAGAACCTAGCCGACCCCTTCACTAAAGTCCTGGTAATCAAGAAGTTCGACAACCATAAGTTGAAGATGGATATTAGATACTTTACCGAGTGGCTTTAGGATAAGTGGGAGTTGTTGAAAATTATGTCCCAAAAGCTAATCATTAGCCTGTTAATGGTTGAGCTATTTTGTACATATAATTGATCATTAATAAATAAAATACTTTGGCATATTTTTCATCATAAGTCTTCATATTCTAACGAACTCCATTTTTGTGATGAAGTTCTTAGGATATTTAGTTTAGATAAATAGAGGATTTATTGATTAGTCCTTAAATCAGTTCATGATCAAATGATAGGCTGTTAAATAGGATGATAGAGTCTATCGAGCATAGGTCGCTGTGTGCCATATAGGTTGATTGTCCTCTTAACCAAAGAGTGTGGAGACACTAGTATGGCATATAGGTGAGATGTATTGGTATATCGTCATTGAACGTGATTAATTCTAGAGCATTCTGCTATCGAGGATGTCTCTAATGGGATATAGGTATAAGTATTCCTTAGACCTGAGATCACCTCAGTGACTTACAAGCAACTCACTATGCTTTGGTACCAGACTAATTGAATTTCTAATTCAGTAACGGAAGACTTCTGGGCATAGCCAAGTACTTACAAAGTCGGTGTGTGATCAAGATGAAATTGACCACTCCAAGAGTTGAAGAAGAATGTATCACTGTATTTCAATATAGCAAAACCTTGGTCAGGATAATCCATCAGATGGATTTGATATTTTAAAATACAATGTGGATAATCTGATCAGAGTTGATAGTTGAACTTTGAGGTATCCTACGAGCATTTTGGTCTGGGGATAAATTATATGGAAACTATATCCGCATGGGTTCTAAGGATGGTGTTCTACACATTTGACCTATCTGACCGTTGGATATTATTGCTAGATGGTCACTTCGATTGGTATAAGAATTTATTTCTATGCTATTAGTTTAGGTTCGGACCTATAAGGTCACACATATTAGAGCTCACGATCTGATCGGATGGTTGATCAACAATTGAGAATCGTTCTAGGATTAAATGATCAATACGATTGATGTTTAACCTAGTGCAAGTGTTGCAGGAGGATTGATTAGCAATTTGATTACTAATTAACTTAATTTGATTAAGTCAAAGGATTGAAATTAAGTCTAATTAAATATAATTTAATTAAATTTGGTTTGGGCTTGATTGGATCAAGTTCAATTGACTTATTGGATAAGTCAAGTGCAAGAAAAAATTAGTCCTAGTCAAACTAGGACTTAGGTCAACCCAATTTTTTAATTTGATTAAAAAATTAAATTAAAATTAAATCTAATTTAATCTAATTTAATTGAATCATTAATTGTGTTAGAACCTAATTTAATTTGGTTGAGTTGGTCTTGGTTTAATTTGGTTTAAGAAATCACTTTGACCAAGTCAAAGATAGAATCCTAGTAAGACTAGGATTCCTCTTTGCGCCACCTTAGTCCCAACGCCCCCCATCCCTATTTTTTTGATATTTTTTGTGGAAAATCTTTTTCTTCCTGACCTTCACGTATGCCTCTTGACTTGCCCTGTTTGACCTTTCCTTATCTAGTATTTGACCTAGACAAGGACTCCATTTTTTCTATATATTTTGAACGATTTTTGGCTTAAAATTTTTGTGGCTTACAGACCTTTGAGAGGGCTTTGAGGTGTGTGAAAATTAGAAAAAGAGAACCTCTGGGCATTGAGATTCAATAGACACAAAACTAGGTATCTAGGTGAGAGCAAAGAGAAGAAGAAGATGATCTTCTAGGATTGCTGTGTTCATCTCTTCCCTTCCTTCTTCCTTGGGTTTTCTAACAGTGTCTCACATCTAAAACCTCTTCTCCTTCTCTTTGGAAGAGTCCAATCTAGAAGAAAGAAGGCATCTGATCAACCATCAAAGAAAGATCAGTGCAGTACTAGCATACTATGCTGATTTCCAGCATCTAGATTTTTTATCATGATCATGGGCTTGTGTAGACGACTCCTAGAGGTCGGACATGTGTACAGCTTATGACTTCATCTTCAAGCCCGGATCAGTGAGTTAGAATATCTAACTCGCTCAGATAATAGATCTAATCTATTATTTTTTCATACATGCATAAAATGTAATGTAGATCTAAGTTGATGTGATCAACCTTTTCTTCTTATTTATTTTTTATTTTAGATTTAAATGCCATGCAATAATCATATAATATGATCTTAGATATAGAGATTATTTGATATTTAGAATTAATTAGATTAATTTTGAGTCTTCCGCTGCTGATCTAGAAAAAAATTTAAGATCTAGCCCTGAAACGCTAGATCTGGTTTCTTCACTTTGCAGGTCTGCCAATCTTCTTTTGGAGATATGTGCTCGAATTGGCATATTATGTTCTTAATAGAATTCTAAGTAAGTCTGTAGCTAAAACACCACATGAGATATGGGCAAAGCGTATGCCAGTACTCTCACACCTTAGGGTTTGAGGGCATCCGGCTTATGTTAAACATTTAATGACAGATAAGCTTGAACTTAGATTTGACAAATGTAACTTTATAGAGTATCTAAAAAAAATCAAAGGGTATTATTCTACTTTGCTGATGAACAAAAGGCGTTCATTAGCCTTAATGCAGTCTTTATAGAAAAGAAGTTTCTTGGTGAAGGAATTAATATCTTTAAGGCTGAACTTAATAAAGTTCAATAGATAGAATAACCAACATAAGTAACTGAACCCAAACTAGATTTGATTAGATCCTATAGAGTACTGCATCAACTACATAGATACTATGAATTTTTGGTCCAGAATGTTGATCCTATCGAGCTCGATGAGAACGATGAGGATCTGATCATCTATATGGATGCAATGCAGAGATCCAACTTTGATAAGTGGCTTAAAGCCATAAAATTCAAAATAGAGTCTATTAAAAATATTTTGGTACTAGCCGAAGACGTGGGGCCTAAAGAATCGCTGGACCAACCATGCATGCACTTTGAGGATTGTCTTGGTTCACTTGGCCTTTGTAGAGTCTTTAATTGCCTCTCTACCTCTTGTCCCATCCTCCCAAGAATATACACCAGGACAAAAGGAGAAAGAGAAAAGTGGTCATTTGTATTCAACAAGGGGCATTAATTGCCTCTCCTCTCCTCGTCTTGACCTTCCAAGGGCATCATTATAATAAAATAAAGAAAAGAAAAAACAAGACTAGAGGAAAGAGAAAACGTGGTAGAAGAGGATTCTCCCATAAGTGCCTGCATTTTTTGTGCCTATTTGACTCTTGCCTCAGCCTATAAACGCCATGGTGCCTTCAGCCCCTGCATCAGCCGATGACTTATTTTCTATCGATCAATCCTTGACCAATAGACCCTTCTCAGCCAACAAGCCTTTTTCAGCTCTTGCACTCCCAAATCTCGATCGTTGGCTCTCGTAGAAGCTTCATTATGGCCTTGTCACCCCACTCCATTCATAAATGGGCATAATCATGCATAAAGCGAGTCACCCATGCTCTTTGACCATTACTTGTCAGCCCATATCATTAATAGGGAAGCCTTCCCACATGCCACGAAGTGACTACTCATCAAATTCAAGAATGCCTAAGGGCTATGCATGAATTTTGAGGATATTTAATAAGAGGCAAAAAAATATTTGACATTCTCACATTCTCCCATAGCTCCAACCTTCCTCATAAAGAGAGATAAAAAGAAGACCCCTAGGTACGCAAGCTCTCTCTCGAATGCTTCTTTTTCTCGTCTATTGGTCGGATGACTGACTTGACCGTCGAAGGGTTCCCACTAGAGCCACCTCTAGTGGGGGCTCTTCTTGCATGTTCCACTGGCTCTGGTAGGGGCTCTTCTTGTAGGTTCTACTCCTAGTGGCCCGACGCTCCACCAACTTCAGTCGCTCTAGTGTTCGATGAAAATCCACATCAACAGAGTCTATAAAGGTCAATGATATATGGACATTAGTTGATCTATCTGAAGGGATAAAACCTATAGGGTGTAAGTGGGTCTTCAAAAGAAAAAAAGGCACAAACAAAAAGAAGGAGACCTATAAAGCCCGTCTAGTTGCCAAGGGGTATTATCCTCATTATGAAATAGACTATGATGAGACATTTTCTCCTATAGCAATGCTCAAATTTATTCAAATTATGCTTGTGATAGCTGTCCATCTAGATTATAAAATCTGATAGATGAATATGAAGATAGCTTTCCTAAATGAAAAGCTGAAAGAAGAAGTGTATATAATACAGCCTAAATGATTCACATCTACAGACAAATCTAAGGTGTGCAAGCTTCAGAGATCCACTAATGGATTAAAACAAGCATCTCAAAGTTGGAACATATATTTTGATAAAATAATTAGAATGTATGGCTTTGTTAAGAATGAAGAGAAACCATGCATTTATAAATGGGCTAGCAGTTCCACGATTGTATTCCTTATATTATATGTGGATGACATTCACTTAATCAGAAATGACAACCCTGCATTATAGGGGATACAGATTTGGCTGTCATCTTAGTTCTTCATAAAAGACTTAGGAGAAACATCCTACATCCTAAGGATGAAGTTCTAAAGAGATAGATCTAAAAGAATACTTGAATTATCCCAGTCCACATACATAGATACTGTGCTGAAATGGAGATAGATCAGCATGAAAATTTTCAAAAAGAGCTATCTTTCGATAGGCCATGAAATTTTTCTCTCAAAAAAAAATTATCCGATAATACCTCAAGAGAGAGAGCATATGAGTAGAATTCTATATGTATCAATAGTGGATTCTATTATATATCCTATGATATGTACGAGACCAGATATGACATACTCACTATGGGTAGTGAGCAGATACTAATCTGATTTAGAAGAGAACCACTGGAAGGTCGTAATAACCATCCTTAAGTATTTAAGAAATACTAAGGACCAGTGGCTTGTTTATGGCAAGTCAGATTTGAGACTTGAAGAATTTATAGGCTTCAATTTTCAATCTGATTATGATGATAGCAAAAGTATGTTGGGATACGTGTTTATCCTTAACAGTGGAGCTATCTGTTAGAAAAGTTTCAAGCAATACACTATGATCGACTCAGTTTGCAAGGAGTACATCGTGGCATTCGATATTGCCAAGAAAGCTATCTGGTTGAGAAAGTTCATCACCAACTTGGAGTGACACCCTTTCTTGATGGTCCAGTCTTGCTCTACTACGATAGCACTGGGGCCATTACTTGGACGAAGGAACCAAAGGCATACCAGCAGATGAAGCATATTATGCATTGCTAGCATCTTGTCTGGTAGACCATGGATCGAGGTGACATTGAGCTTCAGAAGATCAATGAAAAGGAGAATTTGACTGATCCATTCATTAAAGCCCTTACGGTAAAGAAGTTCGATGATCATAAGTCAAAGATGGGTATACAATACTATACCAATTGGCTTTAGTTTAAGTAAGAGTTGTTAAAAATTATGTTCCAAAACTAATCATCAGCTTGTTGATTATTGAGCTCATTTTTGTATATATATGTGAATTATTAAATTAGTAAAATATTATTTATTTTTTTCATCATAAATGGTGTACATCTTCTAACGAACTTCTATGTTGTGATGAAATACTTAGGACTATTTTAAATTGATAAAGAAGAATTTATTATTTAGTTTTTAAATCTATTCATGACCAAACGATATGCTATTGCTAGGATGAAAGCAATATCAAGTGTAAATCATTGTGTGCCATATAGATTGATTGTCCTCTTAACCATAGAGTGTGGAGATACTAGTATAGCATGTAGATGAGATATAGGAGTATATTTACACTAAACGTGATTAACTCTGAAGCATTCTGCTATCAAGACTTGCTTTGATGGGATATGGGTATAACTGTCCCTCCGATCTGAGATCACCATGATGACTTTCAAGCAATATACTATGTTTTGGTATGAGACTACCTAAATTTCTAATTTAGTAATTGAAGGATTTTAGGCATAGTCAAGTACTTGAAGAGTTGATGTGTGAATTAAGATGGGATTGACCACTTCTGATTTTAGAAGATGTGTTATATTGTATTTCAATTTAGCAAAACCTTGGCCAGGAAAGCTCTTAGGAGAAGTCACAGAACTGGTTAGGTTGAGACACAATATGAATGTAGTGATAAAGATCGACAGTTTAAACTCTGAGTCATCCTAAGCATGGAGATCAAAGGGATGAATTGTATGATAACCATATTCTAATAGATTCTGAATGTTGCTTTGCATACATTCAACCTATCCGAACGTTAGGTACTATTGCGAGATGGTCATTTTGATTAGTATAGAAATTTATTCTTGTACTACCAACTTAAGTTCGAACCTATGGAATCACACTCATAAGAAGTACCTATCTGATCATTTGGCTGATTGAGAGTTCCATTGGACTAAAACTCTATGATCAAGAATCTCACTAAACTGGGACTCTATGATCAAGAGTCCTACTGGACTGAAACTCTATCATTAAAGGATTAGTTAGCAATAGGATTTCTAATTAGCTCAATTTGATTGAGCAATAAAGTTTAAATTAAATTTAATTAAATTGGATTTAATTTGTTTGATCTGAGTAGGTTATGAGATGACCTAATTACTAAGAAAGATTATTTTCTGATTTGATTAGGACTTGAACTTGATCAAATCTTGATTTGATTATAATTTAATTAAGTTGGTTTTAAGCATAATTGAATTAGATTTAGTCTCATTTATTTGATTTTAATTAAATTAGATTTGATTAGATCTAAATGACAAAACCTAGAGTCCAAACAATGTGGGACTGCTCCCTGTGCCATCTAGTTTCTCTGCACCCTCTTCTCCATGCACAAAGGGAGTTTGTGCATGGGATATTCATCAAAAAATTTCCATGTTATCACCCCATATGGATAAGGTTTACTTTGGTTTAAGTTTGATTCAAAATAGTTTTGAGATTAAACTCTAACTAATCACCTTACCCACTTTGGTTGATAACCTGCAGAAGGACTCTTTGTTTTGTGCGACAAAATAAAAGGTTCTTCCAATTTTTTTCTCTATGCCTAAGCCCTTGTTCGGCCACCTTTTCTAGATGGATAGGGATGGTCTTTGGTTGGATGAGGGTTGGATTTGAAAGAGTTTAAATTAGAACCAAAACCTAGACTTATCCTATCTAGCAAATCTAGACTAGTGTTTTATATCTATAAATACCCCTCCATTTTGTGCACTAACTCTAATTGGTTTTTCACACAAAATTTAGAAGTGAAAGAGGGTGGGTGGGGGGGGGGGGGGGCGAACATTACTTGGGGCATGAGGATTGGGGTGGGAAGCCTTCTTAGGTGTGAGAGATATTAGAGTTCTTCCTCCTCTAGGGTGAGAGATCAAACCATTGGTTCTAGGGTTTTTGGAAGAAAGAGAAATTAGAGAGAAAAATAGTTTTCTTTGTTCTTCTTCTTCTTCCCTACATCCTCCATAGATCCTTCTTCGACTTTGAAAAGTCCAAGAGGTTCAAAGAATAAGAAAAAATCAGATCAACCATCTCTTCGATCTTTGCATGATCTAGCAATCCTGAAAGATTGGATCAGCACAGGACTTCAAGTGGATGATCTGTATAGGCCAGACATCCAGTGTGGCTGCAAACAATCTTTAGATCTTCATGTATGAAAGTTTCAATAGTGGAGATCATCTATCCATGCACAAATATAAGGTTCTGAACCTTAGTAGATAGATCTAAAAGTTAGATCTAAATTCTAGCATTGATGTAATCGATGCATATATTTTAATTTTTAGATTTTTATGCATGCTATAGTTCATGTTATAGATCCTAGGGTAGGTGTTTTAGATATGATCCTAAGCATGTTTATTAGATTAAAATGTTTAATCTTATGTCATTCATTTTAAAATTTTTAAAAATCATGCTTAAAATTTCTATCGATTTCCATCAATTTCATGTGGGAGAATGTGGACGGCGTGTGTCTTCGATGCAGCCAATTCCACCCTACAGCGGCATGTCCGAAGGATGGAGGTGCTAGCAGGGCACTCCCTTCACCCGGAGGATATCATCTAAATAGGAGATGGGGAGGCCGTGATGATGGTGGAGGGGCCCCGGATGGGGCCATGGCTCGTTGCCATCCGGTAGTGGGTGCCGAGGTTGGAGGCGGGGGCTAAATTAGGGAAGAATGAGGCTAGGTCAAATCGGGCCCCCAACTCAGATCCAAGGCAGAGCCAACTCAGGAAGGGGCAGACTCAGGTTGACCCAGGCTACGACCTAGTGGAAGATGGGGATGGTTGGATGAAGCCCTCCTAATTTACTCGATGGAGATCTCTCTTGGATCACTAGATAGATTGGAGGTAGAGGGCATGGAAATGCATGCGGATGTGGAGACTTGTGAGGCCAGACCAGCCAACAAATTTGGCCCACTTGAATTGGACCAGGCCAAGTGCAAGGCAAGCCCATTTTCAGGCACAGTGGACTCAACGGGCCCTACTGGCTTGCAATCTGTGGCAAGCAAAATGGGTGCTGGGCCACTCAAACGTGCGTAGCCCAATGACTCAGAAGCAAGCCATGCATAGGTGAAGGCTGGTGAGAGGGGGAAGCTCCCATTGTCCCTAAAAAGGGCCCGATCTAGCCCAATAAGTCAAAGGACAAGGCCCCAACCTATCAGGTGGATCAGATTGACCCATCGGCCATCCAAAGAGGAGATGGGGTATTTCTTTTCATGGCCAGAATCTTGGGGGAGGGGGAATCAGCTATGGTCCAGATAGAAGATTTGATGACCAACCACGACGTCCAGGCGGTGCAGGCCCCTGGCTAGGGGATCTAGAGCATAAGGGATCCACAGCGAGGGGCTTAGACCTGGATCATGAGGTAGCAGTTGACATACCGAGGCAAGCTATCTAGGAGACTGAGGGGACTTCGAAGGCCACAAACTCGATGGACATAGGGGTGGAGGGTGATATACTGATGGAGGGGGTTTCGGGTGAGGATCCTCTCCACCACTAGTTGGCTTAATGAAGCTTTTGATTTGGAACACTCGGGGGGCGGGGAAGCCTTCCTTTTGTATGACCTTCAAAAGGATCATCCAACAATATTGTCCTAATATTTGTGTCTTGCTTGAGACCCATCTCTCTAGGGCAAGTCTAGCCTAAGCTAGGCGCCAGATCCCACTAGCATGGAGTTCCTATGTGGTAGAGTCTAGGGGCCTCTCTGGAGGGGATTATGGCTTTCTGGCGATATAGCACGGTCAGGGTGGATGCTTTCTATAGATGTGAGTAGCAGATGGCCTTAGTTATCTCTGAGTAGATTGGTGGCCCTTGGCTTCTCTCTGATGTTTATGTGAGCATCGAGTATAGAGAGTGGAGGGTACTCTGGTTCGAGATTTTTAGGTTGCTAGTGCATGGTTTCCCATCTCTTGTTACTGAGGATTTCAACTATATAGTTGGGCTGCATGAGAAGATGGGGGCAGGTAGTTTGTAGATAGTATGGACTCTAGGGAGTTTATTGGAGATTCTAGTCTCATTAAGAGGAGATATTCAGTTTCCTACAATGAACATGCTATAGCCAACATATCACTCAGGATGCCATAATGGCTTAGGAGATCGAGTCAATGGTGTAGTCAAAACTATAAACCCCTCAAGGTATACGTCGATGCACCTCAGCGTCAAAGAACAGACACACACTACAGCATCGAGTCAGTCATGTGAGAAGGTAGACTCCTTAATACTACTCGAAGGTGTCACGCTCAGTGGCCCTCGTTTCTCTAACGAGTACCTTACTCTCCTCGTTCTCCACACCATTAGAACTCAAGACTCATCCTACTAAGAGAAGCGATTGTACACCACCTTCCCGGATCAATCACCTATCCTCTGATATCCTATGGTCGGGAGCATTTTTTTGAGTTTTTGTATTATTGCTGTGGTTTTAGATTTATATTTCATGTGTTTCTTGATAATACTTGTGAAATCTGATTAGTCGATGGACGCTAAACTTCTGCAAAGAGCGTACACGATCTGACTGAAGGGATGCACATATGAGAGAAATTAACCTATTTATTGATATTAGTCAAAATTATATTTTGCCTTAGAAGTGTATCAAGTTCAGCCTAATTCTAGCTTCTAGGGCACATATATCTAACAGGAAAATGGCTAGAGGCAATGCAGTCAGAAATTGACTCGATGCACTCAAACCAAGTCTGGACCTTGAAGATCCACCAGAAGTATAGTACCTATTGGTGTAGAATGATCTTCAAGAGAAAGATTGGTGCAGATGGGTATGTGGAGACATTCAAGCTAGCTAGTGGCAAAGGTTATATCAACGTGAAGCAATTGACTATCAGGATACCTTTTTCTCAGTGCTATCTGAAATCCATCCGCACATGCTTGCCATTACAGCCTATTTCGATTATGAAATATGACAAAGGACGTGAAACGGCATTCTTAAATGTAATCTTGAGGAAGATATCTATATGGAACACCGCTAGGTTCACATCCAGTGATACTGATCAAGTTTAGGTTGCAAACTGCAAAGATCCATATTGGATTAAGCAAGCATTCGGAGCTGGAACACTCGTTTCAATGATGTGATCAAAAGTTTGGTTCATCAAAAAATAAAGAGAACCGGGTGTGTTTCAAAAGATCAGTGGAAGCGCTGTTGTCTTTCCCGTATTGTACGTGGAGAACATCTCCTTATTGATGATATTTCCATGTTGACGACAATCAAAAATGTGGTTGTCCAAGAATTCTCCATGAAAGACTAGGTGAAGCATCTTTATTCTAGGAATTAAGGTCTATAGGATAGACCCGAATAGGATGCTAGGACTTTCACAGAAGATATACATAGAGGAAGTACTAAAGAGGTTTAGTATGAAAAACTCTAAGAGAGGATTAATACCCTTCAGACATGGTATTCATCTTTCAAAGAAGATGTGCCCCAGTACACCTGAGGAAATAGAATGCATGAGCAAGATCCCTTATGCTTCTGCAATAGGGAGCCTCATGTATGCCATGCTATGTACACGACCTGATATAGCCCATGCTGTGAGTGTCACAAGCAGATATCAGTCAAATCCAGGTGAAGAACACTGGACTTCTGTGAAATGTATCCTTAAGTACTTGAGAAGAACTAAGGATATAATATTGGTCTTTGGTAACGGAGAACTCCAAGTCCAGGGATACACAGACTCAGATTTCATGTCCGATATAGATGATCGAAAGTCGACATCTGGAAGTCTGTTTGTGTGCAATGGTGGTGCTGTTAACTGAAAGAGTTTCAAGCAAATCATGATAGTAGATTCCACTATGGAAGCAGAATATATTGCTGCATCAGAGGCTGCGAATGAAGCATTTTGGTACAAGAAGTTTGCTGTAAAAATTGGAGTAATGCCATCAGATGCCATTCCTCTATACTGCGACAACAATGGCACTATAGCCCTTGCTAAGGAGTCGAGGTCTCACCAGAAATCTAAGCATATTGAGCGACGATACCACCTCATCTGCGATTACCCCGAGAAGGGTTACGTCGAGGTCAAGAGAGTCAACTCCACAGATAATGTGGCAGACCCACTTACAAAGCCGTTGGGCCAACAGAGGATCGAAGCCCACCTTGAGAAGATGGGACATAGACTTGTAGCCAATTAGCTTTAGAACAAGTGGAAGATTGTTAGATATATGTGCCCTAGAAGCCAGAATTGGCTAACACTTGTAATACACTTCTAGGGGCAAAATTATAATTTTGACTAATATCAATAAAATTGATTATTTTCTATCACATATGTGTACTTAGTGTCTGTGATACATCCTTTGAGTTAATGGTAATGATAATTCATATTTTCAAGAGTTGAAAATTTAAGACATGAATAATCATTGTTAACTCATAAAATGCTCCCGACCATAGGATCATCATGAGGATGGTGATTGATCTGGAAGGTTGGTGTACAATCGCTTCTCTTTAGTAGATAAGTCTTGAGTCTACGGTGTGGAGATACCGAAGCGAGAGTACAGGTACTCGTTAGAGAACGAGGGCACTGAGCGTGACCATCTCGAGTAGTCATTAGGGAGTCTACCTTCTCGTCAATGACTGACTCGATGCTGCAGTAGTGTGTCTGGTTCTTTGACCTGAGGTGCATCGGTAGTTCACCTTGAGGGTGTTATAGTTTGACTACACCATTACTCGGTCTCCTAGCTATATGGAATCTGAGGTGTATGTTGGCTATAGCATGTTCATTGTAGGAACTGGATGGCATCAAAATGAAATCTATCTACTCGGTGGTAGAGGAGAGTCCTATGATAAACATGAGATCAAGTCCAGAGCCATGGCCATGGTAGAGTGAAATAATAGAAAGAGTTTCTATTTAGATTTTCACATTGGACTCGAATCGAATGATTACATCATATGACAGAAACTAGGGTTTGACGAGTTTACCTTAACCCTAATCTGATCGGGGCTCAAGATAGAAGGACTGAATCACACAGGTAGCTTGCACCAAGAGGTTCGCATTCAGCTCTGATGGGTTGCCACCATAATACTATAGGTGTTACTGGTGGATTTTGGGAGCAATTAGATGATTTAGATGATCGATCATTCTAGCTGTTCGAATCAGAAGAGTTCTGATCCATCGAAAGGAGTTTTGATGATATCGATGATAAAGATCATGACATATCCATTACCATACAGAACTGAACCTAACTGGTCACCACAAACAAGGGTTTGAATCTGGTGATCATCAATTGAACTGATCCAGTTCAATTGATCTGAATGAGATTCAATTAGGTTCAAGAAAATCGTGCTAGCACTCAATTGAACCTAACGTTCTTCTTTTACTATCATAAATAAGTTGTCCTGTTTGAGCTAAAGAAGTTTGTGCTCAATTAGAGGCCTTCATATGGTCTGACTGGAGGTTTTCCAAGTCAGAAAAGGTTGTCTTATTTTATAAGACATTACCTGCCATTTTTGGTCACCTGCCATTTCTTGTTCTTTGACTTTGGTCAAAAGTCTATATTTGACTGGTCAAACGTTGACCATTGACACTTTGACTTGGAGAGTTGGTGGGGGCCTGTCCCCCTGCCAGAACCTGGCAAGGAGGAGGGCGCACGCCACCCTAGGCGTGTGCCCAAGTTGGAGGTGCCCTAGAGTCCTTGTTGGACAAGGACTCCACCTTCCTTTTGGATTCCAATTAGAGTTCTTCTAAGAATCCAGTTTGACTGGTCTTAGGCACCCTCTAAGGAGGAATCCAGGGGACTCTATTCCCACCAATCAGATTTAGATCTGATTTCACAAAGGGTTGTGATTGGTTGGGAAGAAGAGGAGTTGGATCACAGGTAGTCTATAAATAAGACCCTGCACCCAACTCAAAGATGGATTGAGATCAGAGTTTCCATACGCCCCAAGGCCTTTTCTCCTCTCCTCCTCACACCAAAGCTTTCTTCCCCTCTCTCTCTACTCAAAATAGTTTTGGAGCTTGGTTGGTGCCATCCAGATCAAAGAAAGGCGATCAAAAGCAAGAAGGCTGCACTGCTGCAAAGGACGACTGCTGATCTTCAAAAGGAGTTTTGAAGATCCTTCAGATCTGATTTTTGAAGATGTGATAGAAAAGAAGAGGATCTCCAGATCCAACCCCAAGTGGATACCGATAGAGGCCAGGCGCTTGCGTGGCTAGATCCAGAACCTTCCGCTGCATACAAGATCATCAACGAATAATATGATTACCCGATTCAAGGTAAGTTAAATTTAATTTAATTTATCTAAATTTATTTTAATCATTAAAATAATAAGAATCAGATCTAAAATATCTCAGATATGATATAGATTCAAGAAAATTTTTTTGAAATATATCTCTTGATCTGATCAGATCTGAACAAACTTGGACCAAAAAATCAGGATTTTCCTTCAGGTCATTTATCTAAAAAATTATCTCATAATCGAAT